>MVJL01007077.1:0-23566 GCA_002156465.1 Macrocentrus cingulum | reverse complement strand
TAGGCGCCCACAGCCTTTGGGTGACTATTTTCGCGTCTTTTTCATTGTGGAGACCACATCGCTCTAGTGTGGACGCCAGAATATTTTTACTCGGGGTAATATAGTAATAAATATTTTTTTTAGCCATGAAATTTTTTTTGTACTTGCATTAGAGTCTAAAGAACTCTCGAAAAAATCAACTAACCCCCTGACGTCGTTTTGAACTATCAGTTGCAAAAAAACTCGATAAAATAATTTTTTTTTTCTAATTTTTAAAAAAATTTTTTCTTTTTTTATTATAGAGAGCTTTGCCGGACAAGCACATGCTTGTTTCCTATAAAAAATGCCTCAAGAAAAAATCTCTTATAAGTATATACAATAGTTTTCAAGATATTTCAACTTTAAGAAAAAAAATCTCGTGCATCGTAACTTATATACGCACTTTGGCCGTTATAAAAATTTCCATTATATATAAAGAGCTCAGAACATTCCCTGGATATTCAGAAAATTCAAAGATCCATGACCAAATCACGATCCAAGTGGCAATAAGCGCCCTTAGCTTGTGGCGTTGACAAAAAAAAAAAGGTAGAGGGAAAACTTTGCGGCAGTAGAAAACACAATAAATATAAAACTGAAAAATACGGTAGTTTTAGGAAGCCTACCACTTAAGTGCCTTGGCGCCCCTATGGTTTTGGGCAGGCGAGATGGGGTGGCGAAAACCAAGCAACCCCATATATATACATACATCTATTTTCATTTATTCACCGTCTCAAGTCACTTTTTGGCGCCATTTGTCGCAGTCAAACTCTGAAAAATATCCTAGAAATGCTTAATACACCCTGTGGAGGGTTTAGGAAAATTTTCTTATTATCAAATTTCAAATTTAATTGACGAACTTGTTGACATTTCACGAGAACAAATTCATTGCGACGCGCGATAGCTGTAACTTTGCGAGTTGCAGCTTTATGGTTTAGTGTTACGATAATTCGAGCGAGCCCCTGGGGGTGGATAGGGCTAACTAAGCCAAAGGGTAACCCTGGTGTCGACGGGAAAGGGTCAAGCACACGACCGCCAACCCCAAACGCGCGCTCACACAAGTCACGTATCTACTTGGATTATATTTCGTCCTTGTCAAGCTCGCAGGCGAGTTACTCTAGCCCATCTGCACCCGAGGAGGGTTAAATGAACCTTGCCCGTTTGGGGTTATAAAATAAGACGTGCATTTCTACTCGCAAACGCGAATTTCACTCGATAATGGGTCGATAGTTTTTGTCAATTGAATGAAATGTCGTACACTGAGGGATGTTCTTTGATCTGGTGCTTATTTTTACCCTTGCTAATTAATTAATTAGGCTGGCACAAAGAGGATTAACCTCTTTTTAATGAAATAACTCAATTTCAAGCAAAAAAGTGTTTTTTTTTTTAGCAAAAACAGTGGAAATGTGTAAAAAAAAATTTTTTTTTTTCACTGCACTTTTGGAGACGTCTGTGCTGGACGAAAACCCAGGAAGAACTGTCAATTTTGCGTGAAAAAGTCAAATATTTTATACGCTGCTATTATTGCAAAATTATTCGTTAATTAATTTATCATTTAAATAAATTTATCATGTATTGATATAAAACAACTCGGGTTCCGGTGTGAATTACCTAACTATTCGATAAAATTGACGTTTTTATGGTGAAAAACTACTTTTTTAGTGCAAAATGCATGATTTTTCGATATAAACGTCGTCTTTTTTTACCCAAACATTTTTTTTTTCACGAAAATTTCCACTCAATAAATTTTTTCAACACCAAAATTAATAGATTACTGATTGTCGATAAAAACTGGCGGTTTATGATGTTGTGTCCCGGGGTGAAGGTGCTCAAATGATATCGACGGGATTGTGGTTTACATCCAAGTGAGCGATCGCTCCTTGGTCTATGAGTTTTTTTGTTTATTGATCCCCCACCTTAAAGTTGATTTCCCCACTTACAATTATTTCTGGAAGCTTCGAAAATCGTGCCGTGAGGTGAGGCCTCAGGAATTCGGCTTAATTGCCATTAGAAATAAAAATAGATAGTGATAACGCTGAATCATTGTTCGCGGTGTCAGCGCTATAAGCTTGAAAAAAAACTCCGTAGAGTTTTCCAGAATTTTTTCGGGTAGGTATATACGACAATGAGCTGAAAAATAGTAAAAAATATTCGAAAAATTTAAAAACAATGTTTTTTTTTTTTTTTCAACTAAAAAATGTCGAATTATTATGAAAAAAATGAAATTTATAAAAATCCAATTTTATAATAATAGAAAAAAAAACTACATGTCAAAATAAGGCGTACACTGTTAGAAAATAATGGTACTGAGCGCCATCTAGTAGGGTACGCAGTGCCATATTATATAGCATTTTGGGTGTATAACTGAAATATGGTAGAAAATGCTATTCTATACTAGTAAAATCTGCCATACGACTGGTAAAATATGCTATGCCGTATAGTTAAAAGTGCCATACTGTGTGGTAGAAAATTCTATCCGTATAGCACAGGATGCAATTCGTATAGCTCAAAATGCTATCCGTATAGCACGAGTATTATCATCTTAAAAAATATTATATTTACCACGGATTTTTTTTTGTCTAAAGTGATTTTATTCTTGCAATTGTAATCATCGAGGTATCAGAATTTGATATCACCGATAGGGCGGGGAAATTTCCGAATGAAAAAAACCCCGCAACCATGAGGATTTGAACCTCGGTTCTCCGTGTTGCAAGACGAGTTCAGAATTTGATATCACCGATAGGGCGGGGAAATTTCCGAATGAAAAAAACCCCGCAACCATGAGGATTTGAACCTCGGTTCTCCGTGTTGCAAGACGAGCGTCTTACCCCGCAGCCAACCGGTCAACTAATTCAACCATAGTATTTTTTGCTTAAATGCGGGGTTTAAAGGCTCGACCTGCACATGGATACCCAACACAGTCACACATCTGGCATAGATGCACCACATAGAACATGGTGACCTATGAGTGACAACTTTTACTACCCAGTCGGTCAACTCATTTAACTATAGTATTTTTTGCTTAAATGCGGGGTTTAAGCGCTCGACCTGCACATGGATACCCAACACAGTCACACATCTGGCATAGATGCACCACATAGAACATGGTGACCTATGAGTGACAACTTTTACTACCCAGTATAGCACTTTTTCCTATACGTATGCTACGTATTGCTATACGTATGCGATGTGTCGCTATACACTCATGCGGCGTATTGCTATACGTATACGACGTGTGTCTTGCTAGTATAGTAACGATTACCAAATGTGTAGTATTATGTACCATACTATGAGTATGAGAGAATGAGCCATACGTGTAGCATTTTCAGCTATGCGTATGGTAAATATTGCCCAAATATATAGTGGAATTTCACATAATTCGGGTATGCACCCAAAATGCTATACGAGTATGGCACTCAGCATCATTATTTTCTGTCAGTGCGATGTTGAAGAAAAAATTTTTTATAAACATTTTGCCCCTGCGCACCTTTTTCAATATAATGATATTGCGCGGTATACATCGCATCACATGCGTTTATAGTCATATTTATTGATCGCATTAACTTGATAAAACTTGGATATTTACTATTTCGCGCGAGCGTCAGTATAATTTAGGTTGAAACAATTGATTATAAGGCACTATATATGGCTTATAATACCTTTTATATAGTTTCGCCATATATATATATATATATATATATATAGAATGACGACTGCGCGCGCGACAATAACCGCGCGTAATAGTTTCTCCTCTATATATAATATATCAGACTCGTGCAATCAGACTTTATCGGGGGTGTAAGTGATTTTATGAAAATTAGAGTGTTTGGGGGGCGGGACTGTGTCGCATGAGACGAGATTGCGATCCGCGTGTGTAGGCGTTTATATATATACGCTCCGCCTCTTTGATATCCGCACCAAGGCAACATATATAGGAGACGCCTCTCTTTTGCAATTATAATATCCTTTCGCTGCGATCCACAATCCCTCCTCCATCCTTGCTGCCTCCACCGCGCCGCAGCACAGAGGCCTCCTCTGGCCCATCGCGCGCGCGAGGTGACTGTCCACAAGAAGAAAGAAGCAGTCTGGAAAGCGCAGTCGGCGGCTGCACTACGTCGTGCCCATTAAAATTTTTTTTATTCACCCCGAGCTTGCGGTGGTGTGAAAAAATATACATATATGTGTATGCGTGGATTATAGTTTGTGGATTTTTCTTGTATTGTATCGTTTTTGACATTCAACAGAGGATTATACCTATATTGTATATAACGTAAGTCGAAATATATAAGCCATATCCTATATATATATGCGAGTTTTGGCGCTTATCGTCGTCGTTTCAATACGCGCATGTTTGTGTCGTCTCGCATCGCTGAATATATGCTGAATATATGCGGGTGTCATACATACAACTTTTTCCGCTCCATAATATATGCGCGCACGTAAAACGACCGGAAGTAAGCGATATAGTGTTATCAGAGAGTTACGCCGCATAGTTATAACTGATAGTGTCTAAAAAGACTATATCAGAAATATACGCGCGCGCGATACTGAAAGATTAAAAATATATATATTAGCCGGATACCTTTTGGGTTTTTAGGCCTAATTAGTTGTCGCTTGGCGTCACGTCTCGCGCGCGCGCCCGACGAACCGACGGGCCATGTATATAATGTATATATATCTATATACAGTGATTCTTCTCGCCGCGATCATCATCGCGCGCGTTTCTTTTTTCTTAAATTTTTCGTGTGTGTGTGTGTAACTGATGCTTCTCATCCGGTCATTCAACGACGCGCGCGCGCGCGCGCTTCGGCCAAATCTCCGTGTCCCATCTCACGTGAGGAAATAATTAGTTGAATCCACGATCTCGCACACGGATCTGAAAGACTATTCGCCCGCGTCTCCGAGCGCGCGCAACTGAGTATAAATTATAATTATATATGATACAGTCATCGCGCGCGCGCTGATTTAATATACTAATTAAAAGAACTATAACATTTGCGCAGAGTATTACAAGTGTCGAGTATTTCTGCGCGCAATAATCGTCGTTATAACTCGCGCGCGCGCGTATAGAAAACCGGATAATATTGAGATCGTATCTGTGTGTGTGTGTGCGCGCGCGATGAGATGCGCGCATGAACGTGGGCGAAAGAGAGAAATGCTCTTGGAAAAATTGTATTATATGCGCCTATTTCGCATGCTGATTTGAATGTGCAGAAAAAAATGGTGTGGTGGCTTTTTGCAGACTCTTGGCTGCGCGAGACTTATGTTGACAGTTTTACCGCGCTGCGAGTATAATCGTCGCAATTCATTCTGCACGCGACTATATGTATATTATACTTTTATAATGATTCAAATTTTCAAGTCGCTAAAAAATAGATGTATATATAATATTATATATTTATTACCGCCGGTTTAGCTTTCTTTCACATGTGCACTAGTTTGCTCTCTCTCTTAATATATTGTCGCGGTCTCATAAATTATATCAACACCTCGCGCGAGGGCCCTGCTCGTGGGCCCGTGGAAGCTGCGAATTGCGCCCACGTGTGTATATTATGCGCGCCAATTTCGCGCGCCTTTCCACTCGCAATAACAAACACTGCGTGCACACAACGCACTAAATTTCGAAAACGACAAATTGAATTCGCGCAAGTATATATTTGCGTTTAAACTATATATAGCACGGTCTTTGAAGTCTGCGCAACCTGCAATAATTTCACGCGATACCTGTTTTTCTGCGATAAAATCTGATGTATATAGTGCGTCTATATCGTATTATTTTATTGTAATATTAGAGGATGCCCCATGAAGTATATATATATATACTCGCGCTATAGGTCGGGTATGATGATCGGTATACAAGTGCAGCAAGCAAGTTGCGCGCGCGAAGAACCGTTACGTCGTCGCGGCGACCGGGTAATTAATTTCACACTAGACACTAGGCCAATGCGAACACCTCTGCATTGTATATATATATATACTCTTGAAAGTTGCCATCAGGCTGTAACTATATATAATATTATTAATACTTTATATAAATGTGCGTTGATGATTTTATATTGTTGTGCGAAATCCGCATCCTATGCGAGAAAATTCCATGCAATAGCGAGTTATTTTATATGCACATATCTCGCAGTTAATTACCCCAAGGGATTACGAGCACATTAATACCCCCGAGCTATCGCGCGCGCGCGCGCAGAGCTGCCCTCATGTGCATCAACAATTATACGCGCATACATATCGCCTCATGGCCGCCTGCACGCGACGTTAAATCTCTATATGTACATGTAGATATATATATAATATAGATACGCTTAAATAAAGAATCTATACTATATATATGCGTATATAACAGCTTCGATATTCACTTAATTGCCAAGTCATTAATTGTGAATTATTACAACTTGCTAATTGCTCCCAACTTGGACATGTATTAATTTCATGTGGTAAATGTTTTTTTTTTTTTTAATTTATAGAAAATTTATATATTATATAGTTTTTAACATATATTTGATATACTTATACAGCGCGCGCATTAACGTGTGACACTCATATATACGTATGCGGGAATTTTAAAAAATAACCCATTTTGTGTATATACGAGGTTTTAACATTTTTTCATGGAAATTAAACTTATCATGATGCGTCTTTACGTATACTATATATATATTGTTATATATAAATGTTTTATTTGAGAGTCGCGAAAAAAAAAATGTAGCAGATGTCGCGGCGGTGTCCTGATGCAGGACTATATAGATATATTAGTGTAAAAAAAACAATTCATATATAGATATAAATCTGTTATTTTTTTAGATATCATAAATGCTTATCGCGCTAATTGAAAGATAAAAATAATGCTGGTTTCAAGCATACGCGCGCGAGGGGGGATGCTGGATGAAAAAAGGATTATAAGGAGACTCGCGTGCGAAATCCGCGGGCCGTTACTTGAGATTTATAATTACGGGTTTTAAGTCGCGCGCGCGAGCGACGATTTCAGAATCGTGTGTACTGCTGCACTCACGACCGGTTTTTGCCGATTGAAATTGTTATCATCTTTTATTCCCGCGCGCGCGCAACAACCAGAGTTGGAAACATGCTGCAGTATATATATAATTATACAAAATAGAGAATCTATATTGTTTGAATAAAAAATATATATATAGATAGAGAGAGCGAGAGAGACTGGGAAAAAAAGACGAGTGAAATAAAGCAAATTGTGTGACTGGAAGTTAATTGGAAAGCCTGGCATAGAAGCGAATCCTGGGGCGAGATCCTTTTCTTGGGGGGCCGTTATCCCAAGGATTTATAGCGAGCTCCTGTTATCCACAGCCCATGACCGGTTGCTGTCCGCGCAACATTATAGGGAGTTGGCTCTTATTCTCTCTCTCTCTCTCGCGCGCGCGGTGTATATATATGCATTTTAGATGCTGACCAAGTTGACCGCGCGTTGATCGAAAATCTCACATTCGCACGCACATATATCGCGCGCTCTGTGTGTATAATCTACTTCCTCCTTCTCATATATATGCTGCATGTGTGTCCTCGCGCTCTGTGCGATGTGCAGAGACAAGAGCGCGCGCGGCGCAACCGGCTCAACTGCATCCGCGTCGCGTCTTTTACCCCCGACGAAGACACGCATGCAGTGAATTATTTCGGATTAATCAGATCATAACGAGCGCGCGCGCGCGCGCACTAAACCGGTCAGTCTAGCCTGCGCGCAAGACTTTGTCTCACGCATCCTGATAATAAAAATTATATTATATAAAACTCTGTGCAAGATGAGCGTTTCTGTGCAGTACTGTATATTTTGCCAATTGAAAAAATTGAGAAACAAGATTCGCGCGCCCCCGCGCGCGCGACAGCAGTCGAAAAAGACTATATATATATTTGCCGCGGCGCGCGAGTACATATATGTATAGTAGAGGTTACTAACTCGAGCGTCGCGTTCGAGCTAATGCATCAAGGGAAATGTGCGTGAGAGAAGGCGATGCGCGCGTGGTCGTATGAGACACAACACGTACTCTGCTATCGTTTGCGCCGCGGAGAGGTGCTCAACCCCTATCATATGCTGACGCGCAATGTTTATTATACCGCGCGCGCGCGATGGGGAAGAAATAGTAGATTGTTCACCAAGGGAGGAAAAGTTTACTGCCCGAGCCGCGGAAGGCGAGGGCAGGAATTTACGGTCAAAATGACCTCTTTTGCATCTCGAGGTATAAACATACTATTTTTCGTTGTAGCGGGAGCACAAACCATTTTTTCTCCCGCTATGCCGAAATCACATTTTCTCTGGTCGCGAAAATCGAAAAGTGAAATAAAAATGCGTCAATGCGTGCGGGCGCGCGGTGAAAGGGGAATACATTATTATATATTTAGGCATTTTTCGACGACTGAGAACCGCGCGCGCGCGCGACAAGTTTTATATTATAATTACGCTTATTCTCGCGACGATTCGCTACCCCAAGGCGCCGTAAAAATTCACTTTACATGGGATTATTATGTATATATAAATTATGTTTATGATTCCGAAGCAAATAAGACTATATATACTTTGGCCTAAATACGAGGGATTGATTTATTGCAGACACAAAGGGCGCGCGAATCAATAATATACCTACGTAAGATTGATAAAATCCACCTTCTTTGATTTATATCCCTCGTATTTGCGCGCGCGCGCTATCACAAAATTATGCACGTCAACCGTAAAGAGAAAATTGCGAAAAACAATTTTAATTTATTCTTTTTGTGTGTGTACATGTATATATATCAGCGACGGCGCGTGCCGAAAACTCGTAGTTGTATCTCTTGTTTGCATCTTGCGCGCGCGCGCGCGGTTTCGGATTACAGCTCGTTTGCGCTGCACCCGTCGGCAAACTCGAAACCCAAGTGATAATTATACGCATTTGTATAATATACCAAAAGAAATTATTATTGTACACAATATAAATTAAACGCGCGCGCAAAAAACGTGTGGGAGATGCGTTATATGTGCAGATGTATATATATTGATGAGAGTGGCTTCAGGTGTTTTTTCGGGGTATATCCTGAATTTTTCGTCGTGTCGCGCGCGCGGCTCTCGTTGAAAAAAAAGGTGAATGAAAAACGACGACAACATTCGTCGTCGCCGCCGCCGCCGCCGCCGCGAGAGAACGAAAAGTATATAAAGATGACGTCCTTGGATGTCGATTGGATTCAACCACTTTGGATCGAGGGGGCACTATAGTGCGCGATACATACAAGGGACGGATATTTCACATTTTTTACGACCAATCGCACAATTAGCATACGTATATAATTATAATCTTTTTTATAAAAATTTATAAATTTATTTATCTTTTGTTTTTTAATATACAACGATACGTGAAAACTTGAATTTGTTTTTTTTTTTTAAACCAATCTTGCATTAATTCTAAAAAAAGTGTATCCGCAACTGATTCACACACTCGCGCGCGCCCGACTCGGCGCGCAAAGGATCAATAAACCCGCGCGCATATTGGACAATGGTATATGCGCGAGTGGAATTTTTTTGTTTGATTTTTTGCAAAGTGGACATCATCAGGTGTGTGTGTGTGTGTGTGTGTGTGTGTGAGAGATTACATACACGCGCAAGTATATATTATTGATGAAAAGGGGAACTTTGGTCCCGCCTACACTTGGTTGGTATTCGTTGGCCGCGATGGCCGCTATCTCCCTATTCCCGCGAGCAAAAGCTTTTTTAGCCTCCCTCCCACATTCCGGGACGCGCGCAATATGTATTCTTTTATACTTTTTCCGTTTAAAACTATTACAATATATATATATATAGAAAATGCAATTCTAGATTATTAAGCCTACTTGCGCGGAATATACATACGCATATATGTTGTAAAGCGCAATCATTTCATTTTCGCGTTGCAGTAAATGTGTGGCTGTAGCTTTTGCGAGATATAATGTTCCACGGGGGCGCAAGTGCCGCTGCTTACGGCACCGACTACCATCAGTCGCAACAGCAACAACAACAACAGCAGCAGCAACAGCAGCAGCAGCAGCAGCAGCACAGCCAGCAACTGCAAACGCCGGTCTATGTGCCGTCATCGCGTCCAGCAGCGCAGTATCACTCATTTCCCACATCCGCCTCATCGCCTGCCTGGTATTATATCTATACCCCGTGTGCAGTGTGTTTATTATAGATTGATTATTTCTATATAATTAAGGGAGAAGACGACAACATGGCATCAGCATCACGGAGTTGACAGCTATGCTCATCACGCTCTTGCCGGACATGGGGGCACTTTGGCCGGAATTGGCGCCCACACGAGCCATCCCCATCATGCTCATGCTGCTGCTGCTGCTGCTGCTGCTGCTGGTCATTCTGGAAACCCTCATTCCGCGGCGACGTTGACGTCGCCATTTTACGCACAAAACGTCGCTATGATGTCCTCGTGGCGGGCGTACGATGGTGCTGGATTCCAGCGAGCTTCACCCTATGGTCTGAATTTTTATATATACTACTATATCTAATCGAGCAGCATATATATATGTATATTGTAGCTGGCCATGTGCGTATCGCAATGCGGGCAAATGATTGCGGCGGCTCCTTTGAGGGTTGCAAAGCACTCGAGTACACTTGAGTGCGCGCCACATGATTCTATATTAAAAACACGCCATAATGCGATGCGACTTTCATATATATTGTATATATGTATCTTTTTTTGATATTTGCAGAGACGGCAATGGACTTTCAATTTGCCGAGGGACGCGAATGCGTTAATTGCGGAGCAATTTCCACTCCCCTGTGGCGACGCGACGGCACAGGGCACTATTTGTGCAATGCCTGTGGACTTTACCACAAAATGAATGGCATGAACAGGCCATTAATTAAGCCTTCTAAGCGACTTGTAAGTAGCGATGGTGCAGGTGCAGTAATTCGCACGTATTTGATTTATGTATTATTATCTGATGGTAAAAAATGGGACAGATCTCCGAATTCCAGACAGCAACGAGACGACTGGGTCTGTGCTGTACAAACTGTGGCACGCGGACGACGACCCTGTGGCGGCGAAACAACGAGGGTGAACCGGTGTGCAACGCTTGTGGCCTGTACTTTAAGCTGCACGGCGTGAATCGTCCTCAGGCCATGCGTAAAGACGGAATCCAGACGAGAAAGCGCAAACCGAAAAAGACCCCAGAGTCTACAAGATTAACATCTGCCAATGATCACGAGACTTGCACAACTACATCTCCATCAAGCCCGCCGCCGGGTAATATTAATTAGAGTCTAAAGTTGCAAACTATATATATAGCAGAGTTTGATTTTTTAGATGTGAAAAACAATCATCAGCTAATGGAATCTAGCAGCAAATTGTCATCATCCTCCACTGCAGTCTATCTTGGTCATACGTCTTTGTTGGTAAAGACTGAGCCAAGAAGCTGCGACGGTCCATCAGCAGCAGCAGCAGCAGCAGCAGCAGCAGCAGCACTCTTGATGGGACAGCCATCATCATACTCGTCTTACTACCACCAGCTGGATACACAGCCGGCGCCGACGACGACAAGTCTGCAGCAAAGCTATTACAACGCTCAGGATTATCAGCAGCAACAGCAGCAGCAGCAGCAGCAGCAGCAGCAGCAGCAGCAGCAGCACCATGTGGCTACAAAGCTTTTGGCTTCGTCGTAAAAAAAAAATTTTTTTTTAAATAATTTTTACTCTACATTTTTTTTTAATATAATAGCAATAAGACTGGCTTTTTTTTTAATTTATAAATAATAAATGTGTGATTTACAAGTTTTTATATTTTTACATACGTATAATAATTGTATTGAGATTTTTTTGTAAATATTAATATGTATACCGCGCGCGCGCGCGCGCATATATGTATAATGCTATATAGAAATTGAAAAATGTATTATTATACATGGAAATTTGTAAAAATATATATAATTTCCTGCCTCATCATTGCACACACACACACACACACACACATGTCTGCACAAATAATCAAATGTGGGTAAATATTTCCTTAATGTCGCTGACAACCCTCGTATGCGCGCCTCCTCCACCTTAATCACGCGCGCGCGCGCGCGCGCGACATGATTCATATATAATCGAGGCGTCAAACCTAGTCCATCTTTCGACCCGACTACATCAGACACTATATATAGGAGAAAAAAATTATTATGGGTAAGTATGTTATGATTTTTGATTAAATTTGAAAAATTAACATGTTTATCCGCCGTAGGAAGAACCATCATGGTGCAGGTAGCTTGCAAAGTTTGTGGCGATCGCTCGTATGGCAAACATTATGGGGTTTATTGTTGTGATGGTTGTTCGTGTTTCTTTAAAAGATCTGTGCGTCGTGCTGCCATGTATACCTGTATAGCTGGAACTGGAGAATGTCCTGTTGACAAGGCGCGTCGAAATTGGTGTCCCTATTGCAGACTGAAGAAATGTTTTGCAGTTGAGATGAACACATCAGGTATGTACCTACATTTTATTATTACTATATAGTGGTAGGTAAATATAGAGCAGCGCGCGTGACACGCTCCAGAATGATGTGTCAACAATTCCACACGATTATATTTATCGTTGGCAAACAAATCACAACCCCTTTTTTTTTTTTTATACAACAGCCGTGCAGGATAAGCGAGGACCGAGGAGGAGAACCATCAGAGTTGGTGGTGGCGGCGGCGGCGGCGGCGGCGGCCATCCGGGATATCGACAAATTCCACCAAGTAAAATTTTACCATGAATCGCATTGTTAATTATAATTAATTAATTACATGTTTGTGCGCAGGTGAAGCCATACAGTATGAAATTGTAGCACAGATATTTTTGGCTGCCATTCGAGGAGCTAGAGGACATGCTTATTTTTCATCACTCAACTTGGCCGAACAAAATGCAATGTTGCAGCACAATTGGCCGGCTATTTTCATCCTACGAGCCGCAGTCTGGCCAATTGACTTGGTCACCATCATTTTAAAAACTGAATATTCAAAAGTCAATAAATCAATTCTCAAATGGCTCTCTACCGTTGGATCCTCAATAGTCAATTTACATCTTGACGAAATTGAAGTTTCTTGTCTTGAAACTTTTTGCCTCTGTCGACCAGGTGTGTGCATACATATATAGTGTATATATAATAGTACATTGTGCACCGAGAGCGAAAACGAGGATTTTCGCTCCGCTGTTGAAGAAAAACTATTTTTGTCCCTCCCGCTGCGAGAAAAGTGGCCCATTTTGGACGCCCTTTGTTGAAGTAAAGTGTAAAGTGGCTCATTTTGTCTCACTTTACGCCCCCCCCAACAAAGGGCGTCCAAAAGGAGCGAAAACTGGCGATTCTGCGCTCCGAGAGCGGACCATTTTGGCTCGCCTCACACTAGAGCGGAGCGAAAACGAGGATTTTCGCTCCGCTCTTTCGCACCAAGGAACTAATATGTAGGCCAAATAAGGCTCGTGCAGTAATTACCGGGTGCAGCATGCAACAATATACTATTTACTCACCAAAACCTTTTTTTTTTTTCTTTTATATGCGCGCGCAAGAATTGACAGAGACGGCTGGTGGACTCGGGCTAATGACTAGTGCCAGAAATGTAGCACTGGAGGTATTGATTAATCAACTTCAAGGACGACTGGATCAAGCGGAACGACTCGCTCAAATTCTCCTAATTCTTCCGATGATGTTTAATTGCTCGTGCTGCAAGGAATTATTGAGCAGTCTGTTTACTCCAATTATTGGCGACATTGTGGCTCTGGATCGTGTGATTGCCTCAATTCAATACTAAATATATAGGAAAATGTGTGTAAACCCACGACGACACACAATCGCGCTGATGATAAACATTAGTTGGATACAATTACATTGTGTGTGTGTGTGTGTGTGTGCGCGCATATAACGCGCCCCGCGGTGCACGCAGTAGAGCTCGACTTGTTTTAGTCTGAAAATGTACCTTCAATCAACTCGGCTATTTATGGGCTTTTTTTTCTCAATCGTTGCAATCGTCACGTCAAAGTGTAAAAGTACAAGTATATACCTATACAATTACATATATTATATATATATATAATAAAGAATTTTCTTTTTTTTCCCCTTTTGCATATATCATATAGGTCAAGAAGAAAACTGTCTGCTGCAGCAACCAGTGGTCGAGTACTATCAAAATAATAATGGCATGCAGTATCTGTTTTTTTCTCAAAGGGTCACCTGGGAAGAGGCCAAGATACTTTGCCAGAGCTACAACGCCCACATGGCAATTCTCGACACGATGGAGAAGGCCCAGACGGTCGCCAAGTCTATAGCAACCTCCAACATTTGTTTTTATCGTTCTACTAAATCACGTGCGCGCGCGCGCGCGCGCGCACACGTGTATAATGTGCGCAACTTGATATTTAATTTTTTTTTGCGTAGTAATGGAGGATACTTGGATTGGAGGCAGGCGAATTGATTTTGTGTGGCATTGGATTGAGAAAAAAGGAAAAAATTCCTTCATTTCCATGGAATCTAATGTCGAGGATTATCCTCCTTGGAGTCGACGACCCATCCGACCAAGCAAAGAATGTCTTGCCATTGATCGACGGTCTCACGAGCATCCCAATTTTCTTGATCTCGACTGTCGACTTGCTAGACCTTTTATTTGTGAAAAAAAAAAAAAACAAAGTCAAGTTATAACTCGACCAATTCCTTCCAAATGGATACAAATTAATAAAAATACATTCATCTTGTATTATGGAAAATTGACTTGGCAGGAGGCTATAACTTTTTGCCGAGCTCAAGGAGCACGTTTGGCTATTTTAAAGAATGCCATTGTTGTTGGTATTTTGGCTAGTAGTATGACAAAGACACGACCAGATTTTGAGACAATTTGGGTTGGCGCACACTTTAGCTACGGTCAATGGGTCTGGATATCATCGGGAGCAGTTTTAAACTTGATGACTGACGACGAGACGGGCTATCCGCCCTGGAGATATGGTCGCTCAGAGACAAACAGTGGGTGCTTATTGCTAGACAGGCACATGTCGTATAATGCAACCTTGATCGCTATGCCGTGCGACCGAAAACGAGATTTTGTGTGTGAAGAGTGTAAGTCGAAAATTTATACATACAGTATATATATATATGTAGTAGAGTACATGAGTGGGTATATAACTTGCAGATGACAATGACGATGACGATGATGATGCTGACGAGACATGGATGGACGAGCCTGTGAAATTTTCTTATGAAAACAGTACTTTTATCATTTATGCTACGCCCAAGACGTGGCTAGAAAGTAGGAATTTTTGTAGCGAGCGAGCAAGTGTCTTTGCCCATGTCGACCACATGGACGCGATAAACTTGATTGTCGAGGCCATGGGCGATCACCCGCGAGCCATTTCCCACGTTTGGCTCGGCGGATATTTATTTAGCGACGACGACGAGTGGCGCTGGATAGCAAATGAGAAGAAAATTCCAAAATACCGGGATGAATTTGGATATCCACCGTGGACGACGGCGGCCGATATTGCAAATGCCTTCGACTCCGCGGACAATGCCAGCTGCCTAAATTTGGACCGCAGTGACCACGTAAAGGCGCATTTTTACGCTTTAGATTGCAACAGTCGACAGGCTTTTGTCTGCAAAATTGGTAAAATATTTTTTTCTCACTACTGCGACGAAGTCCCCGTTTTTCGGCTCCGTCGATGAGAAAAATCGTATACACACCACGGGCAGTAAATAAGGAAGCCTCAGATCACATGTAGTTGTCGTCCGAGGCGGAGCCGAGGTCGACTAACATGTGATCTGAGACCTTCCTTGTTTTACTGCCCTAGGTATGTAATATACTATTACATTTTAAAAAAGGTTTATATAAATTGGATTTTTTTTTTTTTTTTCTCCACATAGCATGTGACGTGCCACCACCGGCTGTGAAAAACGGAACCTGGAATTGCAGTGAGAAGGAGGAGGAGACATTAGTCGACGCGGGTCAACAAGAGTGTCTGTTGCAGTGTGATAAAGGCCTGGTGGTGGTGGGGGGAGGAGTCGTAAAGGCAACTTGTACGTTTTCAAGCGGATGGTCGACCAAATTAATGGATTTCCCGCCGCTGTGTTTGAGCTTGAAGAATTACGGCGATAGAATGTTTAAATCTGCGAGTCTAGCTATGCAAAAGAGTTTTGGCTATTACCTTTTGTTGGATCATTCGTCGGCGAGCATGAAGACTATTGCCTTGAAAATGGCAGCTTTGATTATCCAATCCTATCCGTATATATAGATATTTTTACATCATTTTTTCTCTCTGTAAAAAAATTGATGATTGTTTTTTTTTTCCCCAAAAGGTTGTCGAGCAATTTCAAGGGAGGTATGACGACTTTTATGACAGATCCGCCTGCTTTTCTGCCGTTGAACCAAACAGACAGTTGTGTCATGCTATCGTCAATCAGGTTTATTGAGCAAAACATGAATAATACGACCGTCAAGCCGAACGTAGATCGGATTTACAACGACATTTCCATGTACAATGGGCGCAGAATATCAATATGTAAGTTTTTCGAAATATCAAAATACTATATTGGCTTTTGAGTGTATATATTTTTTTCTAGTTGCCATTATTGACGGCGGCGGTGAACGTGGATCTGCATATGCGAAAACTCTACAGCGCCTCAAGGCAGCCGGTCATCACATTTTAATAATCGGATTGCGAAAAGACTGGGAAATTCTTTTACCTCTGGCAACAACAACAACAACCGCCGCCGCCGCCGCTGGCCATGACAAAAGAGCCAATTTATTTTTGCTTGACAAGGATGAATTTCAAATCATCATTACAAACAAACAAGGCAAAAAGTCATTGCCATGTCTGATGACTAGTACAGATGGTGTACAAACAACAACAACAACAACAACTCTGCGCTCAATTGCAGTAGTAAATGAAACAAATGTTTATAAACGAAAATTGCAGGTAGAAACTACGACGACTCTGGAAAGCTCAATTGACGAAGCCACCGCCGACATGGAATATTAATTTTCTTTGGCACTTGCAAATATATTACAATAACATGTACAATTTAATATGGCATAAACTCGTAGTAGTAGTAGTAGCAGCAGTGCAATTATAGTTTTTTTTTTAGTCGCAGCTGAGTGATTAAGCTGCTCGGAATGTCCCAGAGCTGATGAAAATTATTGAGCAGAGCTTCGGTAACCTGGCAGCATATTGCAGCCATGCCAATTTGTGCGTTGAGATCTGTGCAATCTCTGGGATACACATAGCGCGGCGGAAAGAGCGAAGGAGCGACAATCATGGCCACATTGTGAATTGACATTTTGTTTAGACTCTCGTGCTCAATGACTAGCCTCAAAAAAGCCAGGAGGCTCTTGAGTGTGGCGCGATGCTCTCCAGGAAGCAGTAGAACGAGTAAATTTAACGCATGAGCCAGCTCGGTGGGATTTTTTACGCCTGAAAATAATTTTTACATACAATGCTTTCGCGGTAATACATGCTTTTTCTCTATACTTACACAGACTCTGATGGAAGGCGTCAATGTACTCGACGGTGAGTAATGGTGCTGGCAGGTCGCGCAAAAGTTTCTTCAAAACGGCCGCGAGGTCGTGACAAGAAGTACGACGAAATAAGCTGTCAATATCCTGTGGGGGTTTGCAATAAAAATCCGTCTCTAGTTGCGCGCACAAAGCCTCAACTTGCTGCTTATTTCCAGCCACACGCAAAATTCCTTCTTTACGCACACCTCGCTGTGTCAGCTGGCAGAGTAATTTTTGAAAAATTAGAGGAATATTGCTCTCTTCATTGACTGTCAATTGGCTGTCGCGAAGGAGCAGCGTCGACAATGAAACTCGAAATAAATTTCCTCCTAAAAGTAGGAATATTTGATTATTATAGTAATAGGCTATAAATGTCATATATATATATATACCCTTTGTTTGACGTTTGTTGGGCTTTCGTTTAACAAGAGAGACGTTGTACTTGTCAAAAACGGCCGTCAGCTCGAGCCAAAGAAGCGGTTGCAGCCGTGTAAAGTCTCGCTGCGAAAGAGACTCGACTTTTTGGCGCCCAAAATCATTATTCAGATTAATTGGAGTGGCGGCGGCGGCGGTTTCCTGGGCTCGGCACATTTGCTCAAAACTCTGATGACCATGGGAAGACGTGCGATTGAGCGTCGTGACGTTGTTTTCGTCGTCGTCGTCGTCGTCGCGCAATGTAGTTGTGGCATTGAAGCTCGGGCTGCGTTTTAGGCTTGAACTCACTTTTGCACTTGTAGCAGCATTTCGTGGTCGCACAAGGTGAATTGTCCCGAGACGCTGAAACGCAGTCAATTGTATGCCCTCGCAATTGCTTGCAACGTCTGCGCGGTGAATGTGGTGGTTGCCCTTGCTGCGGAAAATTTCTTGTAGTTGCGGCGGTGTTGCAGCGGCCAAGGGTGCACTCGGCAGTCGTCGCACTGGTTCCTTTTGAAAAATTGACACAAAGCTCGGTGTGTCCACCACTGCTGCTGCGGCTGCTGCTGCTGCTGCTGCTGGTGCAGGAGACGTGCTAAATGATTGCTCACCCGATACAGAGTCTAGCGAATCTGGTGTTGCGCTGCGCGATCGCGTGCCTGTACTTGATACCTAATTTTTAGGGGAAAAAAAAAAAAAAAAAATGTGCAAGTTTGCAGATTTCTTGGATGCACCCCCGTGTGTTGGGGGTCGCATAAAATGTTACCTCTACGTCCTTAAAGAAATCTCGAATGTCGGGCTTGCGAGGCCGAGTTTTCTGATTGAATCGCTGCTTTACCGTGTGATTTAATGACTTTACACGACGTTTTACAGCTTCGGCTTGAGCTCGAGAAAGTGGACGAATGGCTGCGCCCAATTCCTCGGGCAGAATTTCCCTTCCAGCCTTCCAGGGCTCTGTCAATTCGCTTAGACCTGCAGCCTTGAGCCATTCTGCCTCTTCCTCGCCCTCTGGTAAATTGGCAACACCATTACCGTAAAAAAAAAAACAAAAAAAATCATAAAAATGTGTTACCATTAAAGCTTTTTGAGCTGCACTCTTCCTCCAAATAATCATCGAGCATTTTCGTTTCCTCCAACATTTTCTGATGTGCCTCCCAATAGTCGTGAAGGTTGTCGCCTCCACAATAAGATACATGGTGTGGTTTCTCCATTGTGTGTGTGTGTGTGTGTGTGTGAATCTGAAACGTCAAATAAAAAAACACAATATATAGATGAGAGTTTATAACATTTTCAAGGTTTACCTATTTTTCATTTTTATTAAAAAAAACCTTTACGTCCAGTGTGTCTTGTGAGAAGGAAAATATTTGTTGAACGTATGTATATATATTTGAGGATGATCAAACCTGCGAGGAATTTATTATAGAAATTCTAGTCTGCGCCCACAGCAATCTGCAGCAATCTCGTGTTAAAGTGACCATAAAAATCAAACGTTTTTCATAGATTTATATTGATTTAGAAAATCACTTTTTTGTCTAGACTGCAATTGTTGCAAGTCTACCGGTTGCGCGCGTGATTTGCACTGAAATATATGCACACACTATGAGAGTTTACAACGAGACAATTGAGAGGTGGCCATATTGATCATATTATTGCCTCGACGTCGTCCGGGTGTGTGTGTGTGTGTGTGTGCGAATGTGAAAAAAGAACAAACGCTAGAGCAACGCCGTGCTATACACTGTCTATACTGCTGTCACGGCGTAAACATGTATTGAATTGTTATAATAATAATGCATAAACATTTTACATTTTTAAATTTTATAAATTGCAAGTCTGCAAGTAAATGGACAGGCGCCGACGGCTGGACAAAAATATGTATAAACTATACGGAAAAAACTTTTTTGTTGCAAGAAAATCACTTTTAACGTCAGTAAATTGACATTTTTTAAACTCTTGAAAAAATCAGCAATCCCCTGATCTCGAATTTTATAAATTCACCTAATCTGTAATTTTATATCTGATGAGTAACTTTTTTTTTGACAATTTTTTGAATAACTTTCAAACTCTATATTTTTCAGCCTGGCGCAAACTATATACGCGATGCTCTTGATATGCAAGATGCGGTGTTTATCTCCAGACCTTTTCGGTATCCATCGTTATTTTGTGCAGCTATCTGCATCGCAACGAGCCAGATTGATTGTTATTTTTTAATGTATGTACATATAATAACAACACAATTTCCTACCAAATTTTACATTATACACTAGCACTATATGTATAATAATGCTTCCAAACAATTCCGCGCGAGTGGCAGCACTTGCCGGTGTGTATAGTGTTTTGTACGTGCGCGCAAGTTTTGCCTTTTTATGTAGTAGTACATAATAATAATATAACCTCATACTTATGTACACTCTTTATACTACTGCATCTATTTTTGTATAAAATGTAGAATTGAGAAAAAATAACAAACATGCACAAGTGCAATCACATTATTGCTTATTTCAAGTATGTATGTAAAAATTTATTGATTAGGTGACAATTGATAATTTTTCATGTTGTCGCAGGTTTCTACAGCACAATGACAATAGTTTTAAGCAGAGCCAAAAGGTTGAGGAGACATTATTTACTCATCCTGCGATACTTTTTGTTCAAAGCACATGAACGAGAATCCGCAACAAGATATATTATACCCTAGTTGGACCATGTGGCCCATAACCATCCAGGATCAGCTGAAACAAATTGTCCGAGGAACGTCAAGAACACTGTGAATCGGGGAATCAATCATATTTCCCCCTTGTTTCTGCATGGAGAAATCTACAAGTTGACGGCCAAAGAGCTGTCGTTCTTGATCGTCGAAGTTTCGAGAAAATTGTTTGACGATCTATTGGAGGAGCTTGGCGACGGTGATGACCTACTGGCAGAGGGTGACTGCAGTGATGTGAAAAATGAGACTGCGGAGCTCGTGACCTACACTCAAAAGTACAAAAAATTTACAAGTAAATATACGTAATAACCTCACTTTTTTTGTAGTACGTGTGTCTATATATTGCATTTTTTTCTAGAAAGTATACAATTGAGAAAAAAAAAACAAACGTGCACAGCATAGTTGACTATGACACTCACAACTTGAAAACTACCAATCACATTGCCTTTTTCAAGTATGTATAAAAAATTGATTAAATGACAATCGATAATTTTATATGTTGTCGCAGGTTTTCTGGCACTTTTTACGAGATATACTCGTATTTTAGTAGGACCATGGCTCATAGTCATTCAGGATCCGGTGAAAAGAGATGATAACACTGTGAATCAAGCAACCAAGGAGGAGACCCTTTTACCATTCAAGTTACGAAAAACATATGTCTGACGATGCACAGAAGGCGCCGGTGTTGATAACGCGATTTACTGGCAAAGATGTGGGAAATACGCGATGATCCAGAGGAACTTTTGACCTATAAGCAATTTATTGTTTTTACATAAAACTCTGAGATGAAGAGAATTTGTGTATCACGACACAACACTCGCCAAATAGACCCTGCAGATGATGATTCTGTCGTAGCTCATCGGTTTTACATAAAACTCTGAGATGAAGAGAATTTGTGTATCACGACACAACACTCGCCAAATAGACCCTGCAGATGATGATTCTGTCGTAGCTCATCGGACCATGCTGTATTTGATTGGTCTTTGATTGATGGCCACTTTTGTGGCTGATTTGGTGGCATAGGAATGTACCGTACAGCAAGCACGGCCAGTCGCACCTTGATTGATGGCCACTTTTGTGGCTGATTTGGTGGCATAGGAATGTACCGTACAGCAAGCACGGCCAGTCGCACCTTTGTAACCATTGTTTCGTTGAATTTAAGACAATTGCACGCACGAACTGGAATTGCGAGAACCTCAAAACAATTCAACACCAATCAGACAGAATTGACAAAGATTTAGAGCGAATGATGATGGACAGTCCCGGAAAAAATATTTAAATCGGTTTTATGCACATGACAATGAGTTGATAATTTGTCTGTTGCTGTTGACGCGTTGGATAAAATTGACGTGCTTTTATATAATGAGTTGATAATTTGTCTGTTGCTGTTGACGCGTTGGATAAAATTGACGTGCTTTTATAGAAAAAGAATTTGTTTAAACATTTTTTTTTTTGAAACATTCTTTTATTTAGTAAATACTTGAATTTTTCAAAGAATTTCAAAGACATTGGAAAAATGATTAGTATCCTGCTAGCGTCTTTTTTTTTTTTTGAAACATTCTTTTATTTAGTAAATACTTGAATTTTTCAAAGAATTTCAAAGACATTGGAAAAATGATTAGTATCCTGCTAGCGTCTTTGCTAATAATTTCCAATTTTTTTCTTAATATTAAATAATTGCGCATTGAAAAAGAAATTAAAACTGATTAATATCTTTAAGCGGGTGTTTTCTTGTCGACCGCAATAGAGGCAGCACCTTCCGAGCACGACTTGGCGATGAAAAAAAATTTTAACTATAATTGTCGGGTGTAAATAAGGCAAAAAAATCCTAAAAACACGCTTCGCTTTTATGAAATTGATTTTTCCATAAAAATTTTAATAAATCGCGGTCTTACTTTTACTTTCAAATAAAATTAGTTTAAGACAAGTGCCGCAAGTGGCAGCACCTTCCGGGCACCCAAAACATAAAAAAAAAATCAATAAATATCGTACTTGGAAAAATGATTCGTATGATGCTGGCGTCTATGCAAATGTTTTTTCAAATGTTTCATCATTAATTTATTCATCGCGTATTAAAAAACAACTGGAATTTTTAAACTGACCAGCATAATATTTTCAAGTAAAAGTTTTCTTATCGGCCACAAGAGGCAGCACCTCCCGGGTGCGCCTTGTCCGACTAAAAAAAATAATAATCGTCGGGCGTAAGTAAGCAAAAAAATCCCATAAAAACACTTGAAAAACACGTTCAGCTTTTATTAAGGTGATTTTACTATAAAAATATAAATGAATCCAGTTTTTACTTTTATTTATCAAATGAACCTAGTTTGAGACAAATGCCGCAAGTAGCAGCACCTCCCGGTTACCTGAAATTCTGAAAACAATTTGATCATTTACAATGCATATAAATTCAACTAGGCTCGTGTTTTATGGAGCTGGGATTTTTAATATTACTATGTATGTAGCCGGGGAATTTTTTATTGCAAATTAATCGGGCTATGTTAAAAAAAAAACGCAATTTTTAAACCAATCAATATCCGGGTTGCGCGGGATGGACGGGATCTCGTCGGCGAATTGAGCGCATCTTTTCTCTCTCTCCCTCATTGTATTTTTAATATTACTATGTATGTAGCCGGGGAATTTTTTATTGCAAATTAATCGCGCTATGTTTAAAAAAACGCAATTTTTAAACCAATCAATATCCGGGTTGCGCGGGATGGACGGGATCTCGTCGGCGAATACTCGCGTAGAAAAGAGAGAGAGGGAGTAACAGTTCTACCGGCCGTCACGTTCTGGCGTCGTTGGCGAGGCCCGTGTTTGCGTTGATAATTGTGTGAATAAATCGCGAATCCGGGGGAGATTAATAAAAAACAAGTGCGGGCAGTGGTTTAGAACACAGTTTCAATGAATAATATCGAAAAAATCACGGTCGGATTGCCTTAAATTCGCGACGGC
>MVJL01007062.1:0-13863 GCA_002156465.1 Macrocentrus cingulum | reverse complement strand
TAGACTAATTAACTGCCATTAATCACGAGAAAAAAACATTTTCTAAAATTCAGTTTTTTGGATTTTCTGGCTACGGATGAAGAGCTACAAAAAATTTTATTCAACGTAATTTGTAGGAAATTTAATTTTCAATAATTTATAACAATAACCATTTTTCGATATCTCCCTTATTTCGCGAGATATAGCGGAAAAACGAAAAATCATGTTTTTCGACCGTAGCGCCACCTCGCGGCAAATTGCAGGACTAATTTTTCAGACAAATTTCTCAATTTTTCATGAAAATTTAGTTCTGCTACTTGCCGCGAGATGGCGCTGCGGTCGCAAAAAGTTAAATTTCGTTTAAAAAACCGTATTTTTCGCTCTGCAGAGCGGATATAATGTAATCAATGTTAATACATTTATAAAATTACTTATCTATCCGAAAAAAAAAAAATTTTCTCGCGAAAAATCCAATTTTTTTCGGCCTCGAAAAAAACAAAAATATTGCGAATTTCTTGGTCTAAACTACTTTTTATCGTTTATAATAGATAATTAAAGTAATTACTTACCTTTAATGACGAAAAAAAAAATATTTTTTCAAATTCGGTTTTTTGGATTTTCTGGCTACAGATTAAGAGCTACAGAAAATTTTATGAGACATAATTTGTAGGAAATTTAATACTCAACAATTTATATAGAGTAACTTTTTTCGATATCTCCTTTATTTCACGAGATATCGAGGAAAAACGAAAAAACACAATATTTGCTGGATTAGTTCGGCGCGCCGAACGCTAGATGGCGCCACATGTCTGAAAATTTTCGTTTTTCCTTAAAAAACACCGGAAGAACGCATTTTTATGCAGTTTTCGACACTGGATCTTGTATAACAATTAATTTTCTATTTTTTAAGCAACTCCCCAATGCTCTAGTGTGAAATTTATTTTCGAAAAAATGGGAAGGGTCCCCCCTTCTCATTTTCTAATTCTGTTTTTTGCGATTTCTGGCTAAAATCCGATAGTTACAGAAAATTTTATGAAACATTATTTATAGAAAATTTGATGACTAACAATTTATGAAGAGTAACATTTGTCGATATTTCCTTTATTTATCAAGTTATCCTTGAAAAACCAAAATTAAATTTAGTTTTTTTGTGATAACTCTGTAAATACGCAAGATATCGCGTAAATGTATTGCACATAAATTGTAGGAAATTAAATTTGCTATGAAAAACGTTCCAAAAAAATTTTCTGTAACTATCGATCCGTAGCCACAATTCCTAAAAAACTAAATTTAAAGAAAATAAATTTGTTTATCATTCAAGCGTTAGGTAAATGCTTAAATAAAGTAGATTAATTGTTATATCGCATAAACAATGATGTATAAAGTAAACAATGCTACTTAAAAAAAAAACTACCGTCACCCGCGGATCCGGATAGGGTAGGAATAATAATAAAAGACAGAATATAAACTCTTGACGACATCTGTACCTGTATGAGATTATAATAATTCTGAGAATCGCTGACTGCTCAACTAAGCACTCTTGCGAGTGTCTCCGATCACGCTTGACGCCGTCGAGTGACGGCGTCAAAAATGTGTGCATGATAATGTGCCCAGATGCACTAAGACTGAGGTCACTATTGAAACTAAATAAGTCTGTAAAAGAGCCTTGTGGCGCCATCAGCCGGTGCTCGGGAAACTTCCAATGCATATACACACCGCTACGTAGAAATGCGTAGCAGAAAGAATCATTATTATCGACCTCTGGAAACAATGTCTTACATATTTTCTACATTCGCAAAGCTTTCATACTGCGGAATATGAGTATATATTATCGGCAAGCTACAGATTAAACAACTTTATACACTTGTTCGAAGATGGTGCGTCATGTTTAGCGCAACATATTCGAAAATATGAGACTGTATAATAGTTTATGGGATAGAGTACGTGCTCGCACATAGAAACTATTCGAAAATGTGTGCCTAAAAAAGGTAGAAATTTTTTTCTTCAATTGCGCCAACTACAGTTGAATTATTATCTAATTCTAGTCAAACTTTATTCCAACTATCATCTAAACTGAAATTTTACATCAGTAAAATTGTATCGTCAGTGTGACATAAAATGCTACATGAAGACATTTTTTGGTGGTCGTTCTTGCACCGAAAGAGCTCAAAAAAAATTTTTTTACCATAAATTTTCAATAAAGAATTGCAAATTTGAGCTTTTTCGCACTTGATGCGCCATCTCCGGACGTCTGCATTAAACTAAGGGCTCAGCAGTTCGCCGATAACGTTTTGATAAGTTATCTGAAGTCGTCCATGCCAGTAACAAGTGATCCAACTTAACTTCTATGAAAATCGTGTTAAATTACATCATAAAACATTATTTATTATTAATAAAAAATGTTAAACAGTTTATAAGTTTTTTCAGCTGTTAAATAAATTAACTCTCTTTTGTTTCTATTACTGGCTTATGATAATATCAACAGTGGGTATACAGTGGCTCAATTTCGTATACTTATTGTAAAATTGTCACGGTGATAACGTAATAAGGGTTACGATATAATTTTACTCTTGAAGAATTAACTAGGACCGGCGGCAGATGGCTACATCCTTCACGGTCGGGTAAACCGCGCGCAAAACGATGAAAATTCCTTTACCGCAGATTTATGGACAAATTTAAACTGACAATTATTGTTATCGTCCCGTCATATAAGGAGGTAACAGATAATAAATTTGGTCATAAAACGTTAAACTACTGACTGCGTTTTGTAGGGCTGGTTTAGTGTTGAGTCGCGTGCAGCCGTGCCCGTTAAAACAGCTATAAACCCACGTAACCACCAGTCGTGTTTCCATTCTACAACTGGAACAATTAAAGTTACTGACTGGAAAAAAGAATGCAAACTATTTTTTTATTTTCTCTATACAATGTTTTATTGTTTCTTCAATATGAAAATTCGAGATTATTCAATTTTCATCTTCCAAAACTACTTAAGTAACCTATTTATTAGGGTACAATGATCTAACCGACTGAGCACTCTTCAAGCCATTTTGCCAAAAAAAAAAAAAACAACCTATTTATTTATTTATTTGAATTATAAGGTGATAAGCACAGAATTATCCTCGATAATTATGAAATCCTGAAAATCACATCAAAATTATCTATAATATCGATAATCGACTCGAAACGCTGTCAAACTTACCAACACAAGTCATGTAAGATTTCAAGAATAAAAAACTCTTATATACGAAATATTAAGCGACTTTTAATCCATAAGAGTTGAATCAGAGTAAAAAATCCGATTAAAAAAATTTTGTTTTTAGTAAAATCAAGTTTTTCTAAATATATTTGCAAATGTTTTAAATTCAATAAATTTTGAAGTATATTTTTTAAAAGATTGAATAAATTTATCATCGAAATTTACTCGGCAACTTTCCTTGTTAAATTGTGGGTAATTACATTTATTTAAAAATACGGTTTTTTCGTAAAGATCTTAAACGTGTTTTACATGACGATAAACAGGTATTAAACATCATTCTGTTTTTCCATTTTATTCCCGCCTCATATATACTTAGCCATTTTTTAAATACTTTCATTTTTAAATTAATTTTTTTTAATTTTTTTAATTGTCATGTGATGAAAGTGTTCACTGTCGCAAAAGCTTGGATTAGTTGGATATAGATTTACTGCGGGAGTCAAACTATCCACTTTTTACTGTATCAAATTTGCGCGGGAAAAAATGGAACTTTCAACTCGCAATTTTAATAAATTTACTTTTCAGATTTTTGGGAAATGATTGTCTTTAATTGAGAATCATTAAAGGATTTGAGAATCTGTCGACTGATTTGCGTGGTATTGTCGTTCCAGCCAATCGTAGAAACGTAATGGCCACCACGAGTGCAACAGAGAAAGTAAAATAGTCTTTCGCGGGGCCGGTAGATGTCGGTGGCAGATCAAGTCATAAATCGTCGGGGGATTCCCGCCCATTGCATGCTGAGAGGCGGCGCCTGGCTTCACTGTGAGTTTCGGATTCCCCCACTCAAATCGTCCTTATCCCCACTTATTTCGAATTCTCCTGCGAGTGATTCCCCTACTGCGAAAACTCACCCAGCACCATCCTGGTCATCTTCATAAATGCGAGTGTCCGTTTGAAATGGTATTGAGGCTAATTTAAGCTTCGCCCAAGAGTGATACAGTGTTTGTTTATCGCTTGTTAAAGCAATCCAGATTAAATATATAAAACATTGATAGCAATGTTAAAACCGGCTAGACAGAGTGGCGCTTATATGAAAATGACTACTCAGTTTGCGTCTATCACTCGAGACGCTGATTTTTTTTTTCTTTCTTACGTCTATACAATAACACATTCTCAAGATCATGAAATTATTGAATCGTTTAATTCAATAACATCTATCGAATGACCGCAAAAAAACAAACATTAATTTTTTTTGTACAACCCGCAAAAAACGAACAATATAAGTCCCGAAAAGTCTGACAAATTTTCCATCTTTGATATACCGTTAATTGGTTCACTGCAAAAACAATTGTTTTTTTTTTTTTTTAACTTGAAAATTTGTTCTAACAGTGAAAAATTTGATTAAAAAAATGTAATTTTAGTATTTAAATTTATTTTTTATTGTAGATTTTTTGAAAGTTAATGTATATAGTTTCTGAAAAAATTCATTTTATTCTTATGATGAAAATAAACACAACTTGGTCAGACAGGATAGGAACAACGTATCCAAGAAAATTGTGTTTATGAGAGTAATAAAATATAGTAGTCCCTGAGGAAATATAGTCCTTCTTTCAGCGAGAGTTGGATTGCGCTTGTGGAGGATATGCTGTTGCTACTAAGAAATCAATACACCATATCCAACAATATGTTTAGAAATTTTTTTAATTTTCAAATGAATCTATAACAACACCCACTTGAATTTTCAATGTAGACATCAGTATAAACAGATCGCATAAAAACAATATCAGTTTATTTTAGTAAAATCATCAGGAACCATGTCGTTGATACAGTATAAAACGAAGTTTGTTTTCCTTCTGAGGTCCCTATGGGAATCATGAAAAAAGGGGAAGAATGCAAAATTTATAATGAAATTACGGCAGGAAGGCAACGCTGGAATGAGCGGACATCACCGCGGTGCCGTCGCAATGCGGCTAATCTTGTTGGCTATGCTTTTACAAATTTCCATCTTAGCATTTCCGCAACCTACCGCGACGCGTTCATATATATAATACATATGTACAACTACATAAACCTGTCATTTACTTGGAGAGACAGTTGTATAAATAATTTTAACGACAATTCAGTCGCTTCAGAGTGATTTGTCGGCAATCAAATGCAGACCATGACATCATTTGTGATACACTGGAAATACATGAATCACAAATGGACATAATATGATTATGCGCATCCTTTTGAAGAACAAAAATAATATAATATATATTACTGCATGGATTAATTTATATTTAATATCACTGTATATATTCTCATTTCCATGATTTTGAAATATTGAAACACAATATAGAATTTGAGCCATTTTTTTCAGATGAAAATTCGTAATTATATGCCTATTTGTGTGTAAAAAAAAAATAGATAGTCAGTTTCGTTTATGCTTATAGCATGTGTAAAGCACATGTTTAATCGTATAATGCTTGCAGTACAATAACGTTTGTCAACAAAATAAATGATATCGGCGAATGGATGTTTTCGTACTTTTACGACTTGCTTATTATGAATACAAAGTAACGAGTATATGGTATACTTATGGAGAAGGCGCGCGACGGAACTCGCGAATCACAAGCTTAATCTCGCGTCTCGAAAGTGTTATTTTTATCATTGCGTGTATAGTTGATTAATGTATACTTTTATCATCGTTGAAAAATTACGAAATGATGATTACATTTCATCACAAATTCAATATTTTTTTTCCATATGTGAAAAATTAACTTACGTGTATCAATCAATTGAAAAAATTTTGGTGCAAGAAAATGACACTTTTTCGTAATTTTTTTATCGCAATATAAAATTTGGAATATATATAGAGTGAGCGGAATTTTTTTTTTAAGAATTGTATGAAATATCGGATAAAAACGAGCAGATAATTGATCCCACCATCAACATCAGCGCTATTTACAAGCATCCTTTTATGATGAATGGTATATCTCTGAAGTCATATCGTTCTTTGGAGCCACCGATGTTTATATGCGCAACGTTTCGATTATATTCCATTTATATAATCGGCTATATAATAGTACCTTGAAAAATGTTTATGATACATGATCCAGACCAGCGGTATATGGTCGTTTCAATTGAAGTCTGGTTTTTAGTTTTGAAATGCTCGATTATTTAAATATGATATTCTAATTATTTTACGAAAAGTGCTCCACCCGCGGTGGAATCAATTTACAATTTGAATTGATCATTTAATGTGTGTAATCTGAGAGAAATGAAAAAACTCGATCGATGGAACCCCTCCGCGATAGCTATATACTAAATCGATGAAAACTTATTGTTTTTTTTGCTGAAAAAATTCCGTTTTTTTAAAGCTGTTCAATGGACTCACCACTACTCTCACAAGACGTATTCAGTTGCGTAGATTGGTGCATCTGCTTATGTAGAATTATTAGATGAGATCGCAGCAAATAGCAAATTATCCGAAGAAACAAGTTTGAAGGCTGTAAAGCGACCGGAAATGAGAAAATTGCACAAAAGTAGGTGACTGCCTGATCAAAACTATCACTATAAAAAAATTGAGAACAAAATATTTATGTATAGTAGATATATAAAAAAGTTGGGTGATAAATTTTTTTTGATATATTCTTGTAATAAATTAAAAATATATTTAACATGCATTTATTTTATGTACGTTAATAACACACATGTATACGGTTCCAATCATTTTTTAATTTATGCTCGTACATGTAAATAAATTCGCGAATTTTCACATGGTTATCAATAAATATGTAATGATCATTATAACTCAATAATATTTATGATGTCATTTTTAAAAACTTGAAAAATTTTCTTTTTAAAAATTGTTTTTCCTTCTTTGACACGATGAAATAATTATAAATTTTTTTTATATAGTCCAGCAATACAAAATAAAATATTTCAACAATTACTATAAATAATACAAAAATGAGTAATTGTTCTGATTTTGATTTGTACAATAAAATTATTAATAAAAAATACAACTTACGTCAAGATTGGTTCAAAAAAGATCGAATCATCGAAACTGCGTTGTTTGTTTGCCGGTCAGTATTGCCCAACGAATCATTGAATAATTTAGAAGGAAAAATATAAGAGGTAAGAGTTCATATATCACAGTATTCAAAAGATATATCCGATTTTTCACAGACAAATGAACGCATTAAATTATACATAAACGATGAAAATGTGGATTTTTCATGCGCGAATAGTTGCGACCCGAGAGTTGTGAAGTGACGTTCTTAACTGATGCTCTGATGTGCTCTTACGGGTTTAGAGAAAGTTTTTTTTTCCCCAAACGAAAAGTTGAACTCCAACGATCCGAATAGAAGGGTAGTTTAAAGGCTGGAACTTTCTCCGCAGTAAGTTTCTTAAAAATAAGGAATTTTATGGCCTGAATATACTCTGACAATGACTTCTTTCTCTTTTTCTTCTATTTCATTCTCCGGCAGATTCATGTCCCTATACATGAACAATATTTATAATAATACTTAACTATTTAGATATACAAAGAAGTGTTAATAATAAATTTCTTGTTTTTAGTTATAAATTATGATTAATTTCTTTATATCAGAAACAAAGATCAAATTTTAGGATTTTTGATTATAGAAAATATTTTTTAACTCCTTTGTGGTTCCAACAGAAATATAAATTACCCACCGTAAAAAATAGATGTATCTTTTGTTGAAAAACTTGTGTGATTGCATAAAAAATCTTTTTGCAAGATATGTTGGCGTGTCGAGTTATCGTGCGGCGTGTAGGCGTGATACAAACTAAAGTATCTTTTTCGTGCACGTATACAAGTATTTCTTTCAATAATGTGAGGCTATCCGATGGCTATATGGGACTCTTGTGATATAGAGTAGAAGATACGAGTCTGATTGGGTTTACTATTTACGAAAAAATGCTCCATGACGCATGTCCTGATCCTAATAATTTAATCCCCCTCAATCGCTATCTTTAGGCTCATCGGTGTCTCTTCTTTTTCGGGTGGACAACCAGATTTTAATTCATTTACGACGTCGTAAAAAAAACCCGATGATCATGATTCTTCGGGAATTCTAAAAAGTCATATTACTGTATAAAAATTTTCTATTCTAGATTCATTTTAAATGAGATTTTAAGTGTTAGAAATAGTAACACAATAAGCATTTCTTCATCATCACGGTTATAATTAAAATTTCAATCAGAAATTATTCTAAACTGATTGATTTCATAATTTTTAGTATTATACGAGAATATTCTCATTCAAAAAAAATTGTTTTTGAATTTCAGTTCACAAACGATTCCCACCCCTTTGCGATTTTCTCTTAATTCTTCAATTTTGCAAATTTCAAAAAAATATTGTCAGGAAAAAAATTTTTTAATTTCAAATCCAAAAAATTCTTTAGTGACATTTTAATGACACAAAACCAATCAAATTATGTAAATTGAAAATCGACATGTCTCTATAATCATGTTGGATAAATATTTAAACTATTTATAGAACTACACATATCTCTCATGTATATACTTATAAGTTTTAAGGAAGCCAGCAACCGATCGAAGATCGCTACTCAGAGTGGAGCGAGAGCAATTGACGATAAGGAAAAGCCTAAAAACGAATAATTTTGATAAAGTGAATGATTAATCGATTTCTATACTGCTCAATTAATGGCATTAATGCGGCACTGATGCCATTGCAGAATATATTATTAAAACTAGTTTTATCATACATGACACCATGTTATCAATAATTAATTATGACATTAGAATTTTAATACAATATTTTTCTTACAATGTATAACCTCGATAAACTTATCTATTCCCAGCGGCAGAGTCTTGCAATTTTTCTGCAGTAAACTTCTAATTCAGGTAAATTGTACCCCAAAAAAATTTAGGGGAACGTGGGGTACTAAAAAAAATGATTTTTAATAGACTCAAATATGTTCCATAGTTGAAAAGAAATTTTCCGTTGGTTAGACCTGCGTTTGGCGGGTATTTCGATACAGTTCATAGTCTTGAGGTAAAATTTTTACGGAGCTAACAGACATAAAACATCATCTTTGCTTCATGAATCATGACAAGCGAGATCTGCAGTGGCACTCAAGGTTCTATTGAAGGTCATGAGCTAGAGATGGGGCGTTGAGAAGGGTCATGAGCATTTCTGATGTTGATATCCTGAGCGCCGCAGGCGTTGGTGACTGCTATACGTATATACGGCTTGGAAAGTACTGCACAAACTCATGCTTATCTCATTCACTCGTTACATTATCGTTGTGGTTATCGTCGCCTCGCCGCAAAAGCTCGTCATATCATCGCATTACAGTTTCTTTACCGGCGGATCAATCTAGCCGCGAGATAAAGTCTTTTCATGATGTCCGAATAGACGTTGTTTATACGCATTCTTTATGAATGCAGTTAGGAATTGTGACGGTTTTTTTCGGAAGCTGAAGAACCTGCTTGATAAGCACAGTGGAGTAGAATTGTAGATTTCTATGAGAAATGTATATCGCCAAAAAGAATAATAGCTGACAATCTCACAGTCAAAGAACAACATAAATTATATATTCATCAAGACGAAGGGTATACTGGACTATTTGAAAAAGGTAAAAAAATTGAAAGAAGAAATGAAAGTAAAAACGATTGTGTAGGTTATACGGAAATGTTGAGAAACTGTAGAAACATATACGTAAATAAGAAGAGTGCGGTTCTGATAAATAAAAAGACAATCGCAGGATGTAAATGAACAGTTTTTGGAAGGTTGTATACGGAGGATGAGGATTGGCAGAAGAAAATAGAAGAGTGAAAAGGGAAATTACGGACCAGAAATTAAAAGGTGTAAAAAAAAAAAGAAAGATGGAAAGAAAAATCGAAAATAATAAAAGCAACGCATATAAAAACGAAAGTATAAAGATGGAGTAAAAGCTCGATGAAATTATATACTATAACCCTTTTTTTTTCTATTTTTTGCATTTTCATTAAAGTTTCAAATTATATAGCGATGAAAAAATTTTTGCTGAATAAAAATCATCATTTGCAGATTTTTATATCACGAATACAATCGATGCAATTGTTAATCACTATGTAGACTTTTTCACTTGGGATTCATTGTGGTGAAAGCAGTTTATAATTACCTGGAGTTGGGGTCATATATTGGAGTAATTATAACAGTGTTTCAGCTTTTTCAATAAAGACCACCCAGAACGGGAAGTTATGTGAGACATTTATGTCTTGTTCAGACTATATTAAGTGCACCCGTATATGCCGAAAAAAAATTAAATATCATGTTTAAAGTGACCTGCGAGTCATATGTGAAAACCAGCAGAATTAAATAAATCTGTAATTAACAAGAGCTAAACCACACAATCCATATTCAGTGTATTTCTCAAATGATTACTAATAATTACAAATAAAAATATATTTATATAATGCGTAAACATAATTATATCATTAAGTTAAATGAAATAAATATTAAGTTTCACCGTGGACATTATCAATGGATTTTATTTACATTCCTTGCATTCAGCTTAATTTAAACACTTTTTTTCATTAAAAAAAATAATAATTAAAATAAAATTGTAAAAAAAGATATAAAAAATCTTGAATAACCAATAAAAAACACTATATTTATAAAAAAAATTCAATTAATCATTAAAAAAGTTTTTTTTTTTTTTTTGATTCATTATGTCAAACGTGTTGCTGTTAATATATTATGTTTTGGCATTTATTTAAACTTCTTGAATAATACCAGCAATAAATTATTTAGCACTAAAAAAAAAAACTGTATATAAAAATCTTGACGATTGAATTAAATCGTTGAACGTGATGACTGTTAAACAGTCGTAAAATAAAATTTTTTTGAAATATATCAGAGATTGTATTTAATAAATGTCATCGTAAAACACTTTTCATTGCTGATTATTGCTCAAAAAGGTGTCAATACAAATATATATCGATAAAATAAGTGTGAAGGACACATTTTTACGATATGCCTAATCGAATGATTGCGAGAATGGAACTGGGCTGTGCAGTAATGTGCTAGAAAATGGGAGGTAGAAAGCTCAGAGTAATAACCCAAAGAGGCCCGCACTGTTTTACGACGCGAACTTCCCCGATGGTATGGGTATACAGATCCCCCATAGCCAGATACGGTTATTTCGGAATATCCAGAATACCATACGTGATCGTGTGATGTTTCCATTTCAATGTTCCGCTCATCCAGGCGTAAAAGTGGCGAAAATAGCGATTTCTGTGCTGGGACCAAGTGGTAGATTGATGTCTAGAAGGGGTGTGGCGAAATTCTATAGTGTGGTAAAGAAGCTATATTTCCACGTATATCCTTAGTACTTTGTTACTGCAGGAGTTAAGTGTCCTCTTGGCCGAAACGTGATTGGAAAGGATTTCCGGAAATATTGGCAATCGCGCACACGTAAGCTTCAATCAACCATGACCGCGGAACTGTTTTATGGGATCAAAAAAAAATTCACACGTGATCTCGCAGTCGAGACGTTGGATCACGATATTTTTCCTCTGTCTTTATACAGTAAATTCAGTGCAAACTCGATCTTAAATATTATAAATCTGAGTATTTATTTTTCAATTTAATTTCAATAGTTGTTATTAAATTTGAAGGCTTAAACTGGTTTATCCACTTGCTTTTTAAATAAATAAAATAATCCTGAATAAATCAATCGTATTAAATTCTTAATTAATTATTAGAAAGGAGAATAAAAGGCATTGGAAACACAAATGAAGTATGAAGTAATGTACGGTACGTTTTTATTTCGTTTGTATAGCTTATAGCTTATGAGTATAATTCTACATCAAGTTTCGAAAAATGGATACATTTACATTCATTGTCAATGGGTTACTCTTCTCATTCTTATTTCGTAGATCTCGGTACCTTATCATTCGTAATACTAAATGTTTAATAAATTGGTAGCCACGAGATTCGTCATTTCTGCCTTCGATTCTTCATCATATATTTTTTTTTTATCGTCTTTCGTAGATAGGGATCATTTATATTCATAATAGTTGCGACTTAACGCGATAGGTAGGTAAGACAACTACGTTCTCTTAAAGTAAATATGTTATTATATTTATTTAGATGTTTGTGGACTGGCAAAAACGAAAAAACAGTGTTGGAAACTAGATTAATCCTATTTCACACATCTCCAATTGCTGAACTTTATTTAATAGTATAGGTAATGTTTATTATTTACATCGAGAATAAAATAATACACACGGTTCGTCTGCTTAAAAAAGGTACAGCAGGACAACAGATAAAGACGAATCCATGATTTGGACAGATAAACTTGATGTTACAGCTCAATCATGAGCTAGTTTATAAAGTAACTCATTTTCAAATTGCATAGTGAAAGAGTTTGACTAAGACATATATATATTTACTATTTTTTTTTCATGATATCTCATTTTTTTCTCGGTTCACACAATTAAACTACGAAATTTTCGATTTTATTTACAATCGAAAATTTGTTGAGCTGCACTTTTTAGTACGAACAAGGAAAATAATAATATAAACAAAATATATATATATATAAGAAAATTGTCAATATCGCGAGTCAAAACAAATAATTGCCATCGTCCGGCCATTGGAACAAAAAAAGCGCAATAATTTTTGCAAAAGCATTTTTCTTTTTCCACTTTTTTTTTTCGTCTAATTTATTTTGTTTCAGAGTGAAACAATTTTTCTAATCATACAAACTATACCAATTCTCGTAATCGAGCGAGGGTATATATTTAAACAAAGAAATATATTACAACCAGTATACAGTATAGAACAATTTGGCAAGAAACGGTGACAATGTTTCGTATTAAATTTGAAAACAGTAATAAAAAATGTCACACAATATTTTTAAATAATATCTCAATTATTAGTGACGAGTTTTGTTTACGTATATGCGTTTTTTTTTTTGTTCTGCCACGATTCCTCTCTATTAATTATTAATTAATAATTATATCCATTCCGAATGTCCTACTATAGAAATTTGGAGCGCACGAATTTGTCATTTATTTATTATTATAATCACCACAATTTTTTTTACACGAAAATCATTCGGATTCTAGATATTATATCAAACTCACGATATTTGCAATTTCTTTAAACAATTAGAAAATAATTTTATACATATTCTATAGTAGTATTATTAGTAAAATGCTTTTTACAACAACAAAAACTTTTTATTACACTGAGAAAAAAAAAAAGTGAAAGTCTTGAATATAATTTAACAGAAAAAAATCTCATTTTGATCCATAAAATCTTTAAATAAATAAGAAGAATATTTTTAAAAAAATTGTTTTTAATTTTTTTTTTTTCCGTGAACAATGAAAATCAACTCACGCTGTGATTTCTCATGTTTAATTCAGGTGTTAATAAATTATCAAAATAAAAAATGATATTTTATTAAATGATTTTTAACCAAAATCGATATATATATTTTTTTTCTCCGTATAATAATTTTGTTTTTGCGAAAACATGCATTCATTTTTTTTTCTCATACAACGACACAGTCTCTCATCACTCACTTGCATCACGCATTTCGATATTAACAAAAAAACAAGTACGAAAAATAATACGTAAAATAAACAGTTCATAAATAAACAATAATCTATAAGTATAAAGAAAATATAACAAACAATTTCAACTCGATTCTGTGCGCTCCGTG
>MVJL01007049.1:0-25808 GCA_002156465.1 Macrocentrus cingulum | reverse complement strand
AATCGACAGTAAAGGTAGGAGCAACGTCAAGACAGAAATAAAGGAGTGGTTGAGCGATATGTTGAAAAATGAGCGACAAAAAAACCAACAAAACGGCCAATAAATTATTATTTTTCTTTTCGTTATGATTAAAATTAAAGCTTATTTCATTTTGTTTGTTGAAAAATGAGCGACAAAAAAACCAACAAAACGGCCAATAAATTATTATTTTTCTTTTCGTTATGATTAAAATTAAAGCTTATTTCATTTTGTAAATGTTTCTGAGGTAAAAATATGAAATAAATTAAAAGCAGTACCCTCAATATTACTAACAAATATATTTTTCGAACGTAATTAATTTCAAATAAAGACCAAATATAGGTAAAAATATGAAATAAATTAAAAGCAGTACCCTCAATATTACTAACAAATATATTTTTCGAACGTAATTAATTTCAAATAAAGACCAAATACAAAAACTATATACACTTGAAATAAATTAAAAGCAGTACCCTCAATATTACTAACAAATATATTTTTCGAACGTAATTAATTTCAAATAAAGACCAAATACAAAAACTATATACACTAAATTCATTCAGCACTTATACAAAGTTTACACTGCATCTAACCCGAGTTGATCTTGGATTTATTTCGTTATTACACTGTGTAGATGTCGTAGTTATAGTTCCAGAAAACACCGCAGAGATACTGTAAAAATACGGTGTGGATATGGTATTTTAACATATAAATACCGTATAAATACGGTATGACTATTAGTTATAGTTCCAGAAAACACCGCAGAGATACTGTAAAAATACGGTGTGGATATGGTATTTTAACATATAAATACCGTATAAATACGGTATGACTATAGTATTTTCGAAACCGCGAGGGAACAATCGGAACACTGATCTACGACTGGGAAACTGGCTTAGTCATATAAATACCGTATAAATACGGTATGACTATAGTATTTTCGAAACCGCGAGGGAACAATCGGAACACTGATCTACGACTGGGAAACTGGCTTAGCCCTGAAAAATTTTAAGGGAAAACTGGCAATTAAAGGCTTGGGACCGTGGTGATCTAGGCAGAAGCTTTCCATACCCTGAGTGGTGGAGGTTTTACAAGGCGGCCTAAAAATCAACGCGACAGTCACACACTACTGTTCACCGCACTCGAATCAGCCGCGCAACTTTACCGTATTGAATCGCTTTAAGTTATCGATGGCCATAACAAAGATTTTGTGCCGCGAGTACTGAGACCCGGCAAGAAGGCCAATATCTTCTTGCTGAGTTTGGTGAACGAACGCAAGACCGCCAATATCAAGCTGGAGTCGTCAATCTTTATTTGTTCCAATGCCTCGATAGCGCAAGTTCCCCTGTTGAGCTACGACGTTCACAAAATAAACCCCGGCGAGCGCGAGTTCGTCCAGGGAACAATGAATTTTGGCACGACAAGCAGTGAAACAGAGAGTAAGACAATTTTTGCATTTGAAAATCACAATCCCGTGAACATCGAGCTGCACGGCTCGGGAGTAAACATGTACGGAGCAATACTGGAGCTTATGGGCTGTCAAATGAGCCCAACGAGTTGTTTAACAAGAGTGCGAGAAACGTGACAGTGTGCAGTCACACTGGCAATCTTTAAAATCGACGTAAAAACGCCCATGGTAGATGAAGACACAATTGTCGGTGATAAGGAACTGACGAGTAGGTCCTTTGTGGCTTCAACAAAGTAATTTGTCTCGCCACTTCTTTGGTCACGCTCTGAGTCACTCTTCTGCGATCATCTGTTCGATTTGATCCAGAGTTATTTGAGTCGGTGGAATGTGCACTGGCCGAGAATGCTGCGAGATCTCGGACGTTGGTGTGGTCTGCTGGTGCACTGCCTTGGTCATTTCCAGCGCATGTTCAGCAGCAGCGAGCTTGGCATTCGTCGCTTCCAGTTCATTTTTCATACTCTCGATGGTATTTTCTCCTGTCATTTTCTGTCGAATAAGATAGGATAGTTTTAGTTGCTGTAGTGCGTTACCTTTTTTCGCACGGTTCGCAAGGTTTTTGTTTACTTGCCCGAAATTTGAGAGAGACGGTAGGTGAACCAAGCGATGAAATTTTTTTTACACACACGCACACAGCTGATGAGATGGATGACATAAATATATATAAAGCATTGAAAGAGAGGGGACCAATCGCGTGCACACCTTAAGTGGTCGCCATTATGATCGTGGTGTATAATGGTGTATACAGAGAAGATGATAATCACTCATTGTTTTGTTGGATAATTGCTCATCTATTTGCTGCTTTCCCGATTAAAACATAGTTTAAACGTGTTGGGCTAGTTTTGAGTGTACGGTTTGATTAATATACTTTGTTTTCTTCGCGAAAATGGCGAGTCAGAACAAAAAATCTACAGAAAAACGAAAGTTGACGTCACCAAAGAGGTGCAGCCGGCGGCGCAGTGGCATCGTGAGGTTGGTGGTATTTTTATCCGTCTCTGCCATAATAAAATATATGACCTTGAGAAAAAAGGGAGGATAGAGAAGATTTCCATCAACTGAAACGGGGTAATGAATAATGCTTACCGTTCCTCTTTGATGTGTTTGCGTGTGTACGAAAGATTTTTGTTGTTATATGCATATCTATATCTAATATATGTGTAATATTCTCGTACGTGTCACGGTGTTAGTTGCCATACTTCTTCGAATTGGCTTGGTGAATCTTAGCTTCGACACGGCTGCTTGCCATGCGATTGAGTTTCGATTGGATTACCCGTCAAGCGATACTATTTTGTTTGTAATTTAGCACTCGGATATACACAGTTTTCTTTCTGCTGCCATTTTTACTTTGATTTGGGTTGGAAAATTTTTTTTTCACGGTTGGAAAAATTTTTGAGCAGTTAAAGTCGGCAAATATTAAATAATATTTTCACATTGACAGTGCTATTCGACGCGGAGAATATGTAGTTTTGTTTAGACATGTCCGAGGAAAAGTTGCCAGACAAATCATTATGCAGAATCTGTATTTTTTCGTAAGATAACCGCGTTTTTTATCAGATAGACTTTGTTATTCATTGTGTCAGACTTAATTTTAATTAGAGAATACGATTTAAGATGTTTGGTGGGGAAAAAAAATTTTTTTTTTCGTAAGAATTTTTAAGATACCCCGTGGAAATGTTATGGTTTTCGTGATTTTAAGAGTTTTTTTATAATACCTCGAGAACTATGCATGATTTCGCTACGATCCAGAAACCACAATGTCGGAGATAAAATTGTCTACAAAAAATGTTTCCATACTTTTTGCTGTGGGATACTTAGTTTTTGAGATATTTTGAAAAAACTGAATTTTTGATAATCGATTATATCTCCGGAAGTTCGCATGATACAGAAATTGTTCAGGAACAAAATTTTTAAGGTATTTCAAGCCCTACAGTTTGGTTTAGAAATCGTTGCGTTACCACGCTTAGTCCTTGAGTTATGGCAAAAAACCCGAACATTACCAAAATCGTAAAATTTTCAAGAGATACCATGCAAAAATTAAACAAAAAAAAATGTTCTTCTTCACCCAAGATCTTAAATCTCACTTTTTAATTCAAATCCCGTCAAAAATAATTAATAACGACTTTTATTTAATAATAACCGGTTATTTAGATGAAAATGCAGCGATTGCACGTATTGTGTTGAAACCTCACAATTGCATACGGCTCTCGTGGATTGAGGGTACATATGCATAAATAAAATTACAAAAATACAATAAAATTTCTCCGTGGGGATTTAAAAAACCAACTTAAGATATCCAACTAACATACACTATTGTTGTCGTTGTTGTTGCTATTGTTATCGATAGTAGCAGATGGAGGGCTTTTTGGATCATGGTTTAAATGATGACTAACGGTATAGGTATATGATGGCTGGCGTCTAATTTTCGACTCGTATTGATACGATTTTCAGGCGGAAAAAAGAACTCGATGCGCGCAGCATTGAAACAGAAACTTTGGAGACCTCTGAAATGATACACGAAGATCTAATTCAATCATTCGGGATATCCGCGGTGTCCTCTGGTCTTCGCGACGATGACATCAACCATTACCAAAAAAAAAATTACAATATCTTCATTGGCAGTTCAAGAAGCCTCAAATAACTTCGATTTTATCAATAGAAGACGAGGGTTAACAGCCAACTGACCTATTAGATCCAGGAGTGGGTTTAAATCCAGTTGGAATTAATGAAGAGGGCTCCATGAACCTTCCAGAAGTTTCGGATGCCACACTGAATACCGTTGAATTGAATTGCCGAACTTCAAACGAAGACGATTTGCCGGACTTTATTCATAGAAAAGTCGTCTAATGATACGGAAGAAGGGATTAAAGAAATTAGAGATGATGACGATGATGGTTCCCGAATTCGTGCAAAGATGAAGTATATATTCAAGCAGATTCGAGAGAAATTTGGCCGAGAGAAACATGGGCCATTTGGCTGCAGTGACTTCAGCAACGGCTGTCGGCCTCGGTTATGAGGGACTAACTGAGCTTTTTGTAGGCATGGGAATTGCGAAGATGTCTGAAAAAAGTGTGCAAGGACAAACGTCAAAGTTGACGAAATCACCCGTGAAACTGCAGAAATGACCATGAAGGAAGTCGCAGCTGCCGAGTATCAAATCGCAGTTGAAAAGGAAAAGATGTTAGGCGATCATGCAGCCTGTACAGTGATTGTGGACGGAAGTTGGCCACACCGGTGTTATGGATCTACTGGTCGATCAGTTGCCGGATGTGCAGTTGTCATCGGGCAAGAAACTTCGAAAGTCGTGGATTTTGGATGGCGACTTCAATATTGCTGCATTTGCGAACGTGCGACTAATATGAGTGTTCCAGAAAAACTTTTTCCGGAACATAAATGTTATGAAAATTATGGCAAGGATCAATCGCCCCCAACAAATGGAATCTGATGTTCTACATGAATTGTTTTCTGACAGCCCCCAGCGGCGGGGACTTGTTTATTCTTTTGTGGTCGGTGATCGAGATAGCAGCACGCAGCTACGCCTGCGTGATAACAATCCTTATGAAGACCTTAATATTGTTATCAGAAAGATCAATTGTGTTAGTCATCGCAAGAAGAACATGGTGAAGCGATTGGAAGCTATCTTTAAGACAGCAACTGGTTATAAAGGACGTGAAGTGAAGGATAAGATTGCCGGAAATCGATTTAGAATCAGGAAGTGCCTTGTGAAAGCCGCTGAATATCGAAGACTCCAAGGAGGAGTGTCATTTGCCAAAAAAGAAAAACTATCGCGAGCTGATATTCAAAACATTTCTAGCCACGTTTTTGGTGAACACGAAAAATGTGCTGAAATTGCATGAAGAAAAATGAAGAAAAATGAAACAAACGTCATTCCTGATTGGGACGAACTCGACCTCCTGGATCAAGTTAATAAAGCAATGGAAGAAATGTCTGACGTCAAATCGGGCAGAGCTATTTTTCTCGGTTCTCAACAAAGTTTTGGCTGGTAAAAAGAAGTTTGTCCCTCAACGCGGGCATAATATCGGCATGCTGGCCTTGACAGTAGTCCAATACAATACAGGGCGAGTTTTTTCCACGATAAATAAAGCTGTCAAAACGAAAACTCCACAATTAGCGGTTGATTTTGAAACTCGTCGGATCAATAAGAATTCAAGACAATCTGCATATGCAGAACGGACTACAAAATTGCGATTTGAGCGCAGGGAGCGAAAAAGTAAGATAGCCAAAAACATTCAAGTTGACGCATCGCAGAATTACGGAGCGAATTGCATGAAACCTGATCTTCTTGAGGACCAGTACGCCCTTAAGTTGGACAATCACTTCAAATGGGTTAAAAGTTTAATTACACCCGATGAAGACTTTGAAGGTCAGAAAATTAGCAATGCTCAATTATTGTCTTTGTAAAAAAAATTCTATTTTCCAAAGACTTTGGACGTGTTTGCCGCATGCGTGATCAGACAGGATAAGCTGCAGCCGTTAAAGCCATTTTTTATCCACCTTTGCAGCGGAAAGCGATGTTGTTGTATGAGAGATAGAGCAAAGAAGCAGCACGAAGAATATAATGACACAGTGGCTAATGATGCTGCAAAAATAAAGGAGCGTGGAGTATTTTTCGACTGCAACTTGCTTTTATTGGGTACAGTTCCTGACGGCGTCATCGGTGATGCCCGTATATAGTAATCATTGAATGCCCGTATGCAGTGCAAGATTATGAGCCCAAGGAAGCATTTAAATAGAAAAAAGCCAACGTAGAGAAAATATTTGGCCTTGAAAAAATGACCGCGGCAAATAAAAACTGTTGGATTTATTAGAACATAATTGGAACACTCGAAATTACCCAGAGAAAGTCGTGCTTGTTCGTGTTCTGGAGAACAAAGGCCACGTTAAGTTAATTATCAAATCGGACGAAGATTTCTTCATTAAAAATATTACTTGCCAAGCACTTGAGTTTTATTCAACATGCTTGTGACCCGAAATTGTCGACAGTAGACATTTTCGAAATATGCCACTTCGAAATGAGAAGCATAGCCCCGACTGTATTGCTCCAATTAGTAGTAATAATACTACAGTGCAGGCTACTGTAGACAACGATGACCACGACACAGCAGATGAGGCAGATGCAGTGATACCGGACGAAATAATTTTGTCAGCCGAAACTTCCTGCAGCGAGAATTATCTGACAGCTGTACAAGTTAAAAAAACAGTTCATCCAATCATAGTGCAGCGCAATGTCAGGCAAATGAGAGGGACAAGGCAACCTATTGCGCAATTTGGGACGTTTTATTCTGAACGTCCGTTCAGAAAAGTAGTGATATAAACAAACTCTGTCAGCGACTTGCTGAACGGACGAAAATTGTCAACCGACCACATGGGTATAGTCACAGATTTGCTAATCCAAGTGACTGATGCGTTGTATCTCCCAGTGGATCCGCTTTGCAATACCGACGCGGCCCGTTTTCAATGTCGTTGTCCTTTAAAAAAACACATTCAAACTCTGCACGATAGGAGCGATCACTGGGTTTGCACATACTACGACGGTAAACAAAGATATATGTATGATTCACTGTTCAGAAATCGAGTCACACAGCCGTATTGAACACTCTTGAAAAAATTATCCCCAGAGTATTCATTAGAAAGAAAACCAATAATTCATGTAGACATACAAACCAACGAAATAGTGTGTATTGTGGAGTATTTGCAATTGCTACGGCGATCACACTTTTGCACGGCCTGGACCCCACTGTAGTGTTTTACGATACTCGAAGAATGCGTAAGCATTGTTATAATATGCTCGTATCGTACATCATTGAATTCTTTCCTCTACATCCAGCTTCTCAAAATGTAAATATTCCGGTGCTCAGGAAAGTCTTGCAACAAGAAATGCGAGCATGTCTAACAAAGCTGAAAAACAAGGCAAATGTCGCTGTGATGACATACGAATTCCAGGTTATGGGAGGATGTAGAGAGGCAATAACAAGTTTTCTGCTTACGCAAATCATCTTCAAAAAATTATTTATAAAAAACTTGTTGTTTTTAACAGGAAGTAAGATTAAGGAAATGTCTTTGAAGTAGGCATGTTTTCTATTCCGATGAAATTTACCAAAAATATGTAAAAAAAAAGTTCAGCTGTATTACTGCATGTATATACATTGAACTGAGTCAATAATAAGACTCACTAATGACGTGTCCTCTTTATTTAATAATAACCGGTTATTTAGATGAAAATGCAGCGATTGCACGTATTGTGTTGAAACCTCACAATTGCATACGGCTCTCGTGGATTGAGGGTTCTTATGCATAAATAAAATTACAAAAATACAATAAAATTTCTCCGTGGGGATTTAAAAAACCAACTCATTAGAGTTCGTGGATTGAGGGTTCTTATGCATAAATAAAATTACAAAAATACAATAAAATTTCTCCGTGGGGATTTAAAAAACCAACTCATTAGAGAAAAGTTGACAAAATCACCCGTGAAACTGCAGAAATGACCCATGAAGGAAGTCGCAGCTGCCGAGTATCAAATCGCAGTTGAAAAGGAAAAGATGTTAGGCGATCATGCAGCCTGTACAGTGATTGTGGACGGTCCATGAAGGAAGTCGCAGCTGCCGAGTATCAAATCGCAGTTGAAAAGGAAAAGATGTTAGGCGATCATGCAGCCTGTACAGTGATTGTGGACGGAAGTTGGCCACACCGGTGTTATGGATCTACTGGTCGATCAGTTGCCGGATGTGCAGTTGTCATCGGGCAAGAAACTTCGAAAGTCGTGGATTTTGGATGGCGACTTCAATATTGCTGCATTTGCGAACGTGCGACTAATATGAGTGTTCCAGAAAAACTTTTTCCGGAACATAAATGTTATGAAAATTATGGCAAGGATCAATCGCCCCCAACAAATGGAATCTGATGTTCTACATGAATTGTTTTCTGACAGCCCCCAGCGGCGGGGACTTGTTTATTCTTTTGTGGTCGGTGATCGAGATAGCAGCACGCAGCTACGCCTGCGTGATAACAATCCTTATGAAGACCTTAATATTGTTATCAGAAAGATCAATTGTGTTAGTCATCGCAAGAAGAACATGGTGAAGCGATTGGAAGCTATCTTTAAGACAGCAACTGGTTATAAAGGACGTGAAGTGAAGGATAAGATTGCCGGAAATCGATTTAGAATCAGGAAGTGCCTTGTGAAAGCCGCTGAATATCGAAGACTCCAAGGAGGAGTGTCATTTGCCAAAAAAGAAAAACTATCGCGAGCTGATATTCAAAACATTTCTAGCCACGTTTTTGGTGAACACGAAAAATGTGCTGAAATTGCATGAAGAAAAATGAAGAAAAATGAAACAAACGTCATTCCTGATTGGGACGAACTCGACCTCCTGGATCAAGTTAATAAAGCAATGGAAGAAATGTCTGACGTCAAATCGGGCAGAGCTATTTTTCTCGGTTCTCAACAAAGTTTTGGCTGGTAAAAAGAAGTTTGTCCCTCAACGCGGGCATAATATCGGCATGCTGGCCTTGACAGTAGTCCAATACAATACAGGGCGAGTTTTTTCCACGATAAATAAAGCTGTCAAAACGAAAACTCCACAATTAGCGGTTGATTTTGAAACTCGTCGGATCAATAAGAATTCAAGACAATCTGCATATGCAGAACGGACTACAAAATTGCGATTTGAGCGCAGGGAGCGAAAAAGTAAGATAGCCAAAAACATTCAAGTTGACGCATCGCAGAATTACGGAGCGAATTGCATGAAACCTGATCTTCTTGAGGACCAGTACGCCCTTAAGTTGGACAATCACTTCAAATGGGTTAAAAGTTTAATTACACCCGATGAAGACTTTGAAGGTCAGAAAATTAGCAATGCTCAATTATTGTCTTTGTAAAAAAAATTCTATTTTCCAAAGACTTTGGACGTGTTTGCCGCATGCGTGATCAGACAGGATAAGCTGCAGCCGTTAAAGCCATTTTTTATCCACCTTTGCAGCGGAAAGCGATGTTGTTGTATGAGAGATAGAGCAAAGAAGCAGCACGAAGAATATAATGACACAGTGGCTAATGATGCTGCAAAAATAAAGGAGCGTGGAGTATTTTTCGACTGCAACTTGCTTTTATTGGGTACAGTTCCTGACGGCGTCATCGGTGATGCCCGTATATAGTAATCATTGAATGCCCGTATGCAGTGCAAGATTATGAGCCCAAGGAAGCATTTAAATAGAAAAAAGCCAACGTAGAGAAAATATTTGGCCTTGAAAAAATGACCGCGGCAAATAAAAACTGTTGGATTTATTAGAACATAATTGGAACACTCGAAATTACCCAGAGAAAGTCGTGCTTGTTCGTGTTCTGGAGAACAAAGGCCACGTTAAGTTAATTATCAAATCGGACGAAGATTTCTTCATTAAAAATATTACTTGCCAAGCACTTGAGTTTTATTCAACATGCTTGTGACCCGAAATTGTCGACAGTAGACATTTTCGAAATATGCCACTTCGAAATGAGAAGCATAGCCCCGACTGTATTGCTCCAATTAGTAGTAATAATACTACAGTGCAGGCTACTGTAGACAACGATGACCACGACACAGCAGATGAGGCAGATGCAGTGATACCGGACGAAATAATTTTGTCAGCCGAAACTTCCTGCAGCGAGAATTATCTGACAGCTGTACAAGTTAAAAAAACAGTTCATCCAATCATAGTGCAGCGCAATGTCAGGCAAATGAGAGGGACAAGGCAACCTATTGCGCAATTTGGGACGTTTTATTCTGAACGTCCGTTCAGAAAAGTAGTGATATAAACAAACTCTGTCAGCGACTTGCTGAACGGACGAAAATTGTCAACCGACCACATGGGTATAGTCACAGATTTGCTAATCCAAGTGACTGATGCGTTGTATCTCCCAGTGGATCCGCTTTGCAATACCGACGCGGCCCGTTTTCAATGTCGTTGTCCTTTAAAAAAACACATTCAAACTCTGCACGATAGGAGCGATCACTGGGTTTGCACATACTACGACGGTAAACAAAGATATATGTATGATTCACTGTTCAGAAATCGAGTCACACAGCCGTATTGAACACTCTTGAAAAAATTATCCCCAGAGTATTCATTAGAAAGAAAACCAATAATTCATGTAGACATACAAACCAACGAAATAGTGTGTATTGTGGAGTATTTGCAATTGCTACGGCGATCACACTTTTGCACGGCCTGGACCCCACTGTAGTGTTTTACGATACTCGAAGAATGCGTAAGCATTGTTATAATATGCTCGTATCGTACATCATTGAATTCTTTCCTCTACATCCAGCTTCTCAAAATGTAAATATTCCGGTGCTCAGGAAAGTCTTGCAACAAGAAATGCGAGCATGTCTAACAAAGCTGAAAAACAAGGCAAATGTCGCTGTGATGACATACGAATTCCAGGTTATGGGAGGATGTAGAGAGGCAATAACAAGTTTTCTGCTTACGCAAATCATCTTCAAAAAATTATTTATAAAAAACTTGTTGTTTTTAACAGGAAGTAAGATTAAGGAAATGTCTTTGAAGTAGGCATGTTTTCTATTCCGATGAAATTTACCAAAAATATGTAAAAAAAAAGTTCAGCTGTATTACTGCATGTATATACATTGAACTGAGTCAATAATAAGACTCACTAATGACGTGTCCTCAAGTAGTAGTATTACTGCATGTATATACATTGAACTGAGTCAATAATAAGACTCACTAATGACGTGTCCTCAAGTAGAACTGACAAAAATTACATTTGTTTGCATGTTATACAAATGTCGTCAAGTGCATTTGCATGTATACACTAAACCAAAAAAATATATATTTGTGGACACGTTTAGTTACATTCACTTGGCGAAAACATGCATCTTTAATGCCGATGTAAAAAAAAAAGTTCTGATATATTTCCATGTATATATCTGGAACACAAACTCTCTAAACAGAGTCGCGAAAAAATTCTACTGATAATTCTATCAAAAAATTTGGTTTCTTTAAAAATTAATTGTAAAAGTTTGGATGTTTAAAAATAATTAATGGTTAGTGTTAAAGAATGTTTCAATGTTGAGACATTTTAATGGATTTGGTGTATTTTGAGAGTGGACTGTATTTGAATAAGAATTGTAGAATTTCCGATTGATGAGAGACAATGCCCTGGCTAGAGTATACGCTCTGTTCAAGGGAACGAAAGTGCAAGAGGGTGAGAGATCGATGAGTTGCTCGAGGGTGATCTCTCAGCCTGCTCAGTACTCAGAGAATAGTGTGTAAGCGTAGCGCTCAGTGCTCAGAAAAGAATCTCTCTTACCGGGTTGATGAGTTTCTTGTGAGTTAGATCAAGGCTCGGATGATGCAGATTACCCAGGCTCAGAGGACACAGGCACTCAGGTTCGGAAAGCGTAGAGCAGGGTTTGGAGGTTGTGAGACATCCAGACTCGAAGGAAGTAGGTCCGTCACGGTTAGGTAGTTGGAGAAGGGATTGTGCTCACGCGTATGTCACCAAAGGGTACAGGACAGGTAAGATGCTCTCGGTGAAAAGTCGTGATTATTTTTTAGTCGCTGAGGAGACTTTGATAGGAGATTAATATTTTAGACGTCAGTTCAACTCGGAGAGAAGATGTGAAGTGAAGTTGCGAACGAGCAAAAGACAAAGGAAGCGAGCCTTTCCCTTTTATTTTCCGCTCAGTTCGCTCGCGTACACACATTGTTTCAGGTTTCTTTATATGCGAGGTCTTCCCTTTTATACAGTTAGCTATTGGAAATGCTAAATCTTTTTTCACGAATATGTGTAATATGCCAAATGTAGCATAGAAAATACAAACCAAATTTTTTAGGGTGTGAAGAGGATACTTATATATGTCAAAGTCATCTAATACTTATTGGGAAATATTCACCCGAATTAGTTGCTTCAATTATATGTGTAATCACACACTGATAGAAAATAATGGTACTGAGTGCCATACTTGTATAGCATTGTGGGTGCATACCCGAATTATGTGAAATTCCACTATATATTTGGGCAATATTTCACTGATAGAAAATAATGGTACTGAGTGCCATACTTGTATAGCATTGTGGGTGCATACCCGAATTATGTGAAATTCCACTATATATTTGGGCAATATTTACTATACGCATAGCTAAAAGTGCTACACGTATGGCTCATTCTCTCATACTCCATACGCCATACGAATAATAAAATATGCCATACAAATAGTAAAATGTCATATATATTATGGTACATAATACTGCAAAGTTTGGTATCTCTCATACTCCATACGCCATACGAATAATAAAATATGCCATACAAATAGTAAAATGTCATATATATTATGGTACATAATACTGCAAAGTTTGGTAATCCTTACTATACTAGCAAGACATACGTCGTATACGTATAGCAATACGTAGCATACGTATAGGAAAAAGTGCTATACTTGGTAGTAAAAATTGTCGTTCATAGTTACTATACTAGCAAGACATACGTCGTATACGTATAGCAATACGTAGCATACGTATAGGAAAAAGTGCTATACTTGGTAGTAAAAATTGTCGTTCATAGATCACCATGTTCTATGTGGTGCATCTATGCCAGATGTGTGAATGTGTTGGGTATCCATGTGCAGGTCGAGCGCTTAAACCCCGCATTTAAGCAAAAATCATGTTCTATGTGGTGCATCTATGCCAGATGTGTGAATGTGTTGGGTATCCATGTGCAGGTCGAGCGCTTAAACCCCGCATTTAAGCAAAAAATACTATAATTAAGTGAGTTGACCGGTTGGCTGCGGGGTAAAACGCTCGTCTTGCAACGCAGAGAACCGAGGTTAAACCCCGCATTTAAGCAAAAAATACTATAATTAAGTGAGTTGACCGGTTGGCTGCGGGGTAAAACGCTCGTCTTGCAACGCAGAGAACCGAGGTCAAATCCTCATGGTTGCGGGGTTTTTTTCATTCGGAAATTTCCCCGCCCTATCGGTGATATCAAATTCTGATACCTCGATGATTACAATTGCAAGAATTGTGGTAAATATAATATTTTTTTAAATATGATAATACTCGTGCTATACGGATAGCATTTTGTGCTATACGAATTGCATCCTGTGCTATACGGATAAAATTTTCTACTACACAGTATGGCACTTTTCACTATACGGCATAGCATATTTTACCAGTCGTATGGCAGATTTTACTAGTATAGAATAGCATTTTCTACCATATTTCGGTTATACACCCAAAATGCTATATAATATGGCACTGCGTACCCTACTAGAATGGCGCTCAGTACCATTATTTTCTAACAGTGCATTTCCGTCATCGACCTCCCTATTGGTACACCCTGGAATCGGACTGTTTTGTATACGGTATTTCTATACTAAAACTTTAGTCTGAAATACCGTACATCAGAATACAGTCTGCCCAACCGATGCAGAAAAATACTAACAATGAATATTGATCACGCATATCTAATCGTACTGATCAGAATTTATTAGATAAAAACTTTATTTGCAGATTTCGATAACAAAATTCGATGGTTAGTAATAACGAAATTTTCATACTTATAACAACACGTGCGACAAGTTAGATATCTCAGTATATAACTTATCATATCTAGTACACAATACAATAATAAGTTTTTTAACTCAGATATAAACTTATTGACCAGATATTGATTGCATTTCTTGTGTCTGGACGGTAAAGTGAAGCACGGGCGTAGTTTAGCAAAAAACTTTTGCCAGTAAAAGTTTTCAGTCATGCTTAGTGGCGATCCCGACGCAAAAATAGCTAATGCCATCACGTATTCCAGCTGTTCCTGTTCATTAACCGTAATTTTATCGCTGAATTGTTCCATAGAAGTGTTCGGTGGATTATGAACTGGAATAGCTTCGTTATTTTCAACTGATGGCCCATTTTCATCATGTGGGCGAAGCATTTCTGCAAAGCTTTCATCATCCGCTCTTTCACTTCCAGAATTCATGCGTCGCCTTTTTCTCGTCGTCGATTGTGATTTTTGTGGTAAGATTGGACTTTTTACAGTCTCTGTGCAAGCTCTACATTTTTCCTTTAGTTGCTCTGCCATTCGCGTTACATTTAGCGCATACGATTTATTGCAATGAATGCAATTAAAGAGTTGTGTTTTGATTGTTAAGTTCCCGTGGCAGCAACCTGAAGTTTTTCTCAATTATTTTCTTGAGATGCATGTTGTCAACCTGGCCAACGAATTTTTATGATTAGTGTTCTTATTTATATGTTGATGTTATTAAGAATTATTATTTAGGTGAGATATCCAACTAATCCAACTAACCTCAAAATTTTAGGTCGGTCAGAAAACTATTGTAAACAACTTTTCCCGGGAAATTAAATTGCACTCGACACCTACAAATAGAGATATATAAATAACTAATTGGTTAATTTAGGCCGACCGATAATGGAATTATGCTTAATTTTTTTAACAGAAAAAATTTATGGGGCGCAAATATCAGACGTTGACGGTTGAACACTATTGTGGGTACGTACGTATATGTGTTAGTAGGCGTGTCAACTCACACACAGGCACAGAGAGAGTCATCAGAGTCTCGAGTAGTACACTGCGATGCCACATACCACCAACAAAAATTTCATCATTATCTACTTAGATGTGATCATACGCGTAAAAAAAAAATTGTAAATTTACTGATGTAAAATTTACTTGTCGACTACTTAGAAGTGAATTTCCATGTAATATCTTATTTGTAAATTTACGTTGTATTGGTAAATTTTGGGTTTGTAAATTTACCGTATTTTACGTAAAATTGACGCGTAATTTACGGATGAATTTACGCACTCACATCTCTTCGTGTAACGCATTTGTATCAATTTTCAAAAAAATACACCTTTGGAATAATCGAGAGGGGCCCAAGAAGCAGGTAAACCCTGAAATACCTCAGAAGACGCAAAAAAAACCACGATGTCCGCCAAAATCGCAGCAGCGGAGACAACCTCGTGTGACACAAGTACCTTGGTGCTTCTACAGCGTTTTCCCAGCCTTGAAAATCTCCAAATTCGTCGTCAGTCGTCTACGGGCCTCGGTAGAAGACGATGAATGCCACAGCCTTCGCAAAATTCACCCCGACAGAGGAACAACCAAACGGACAAGACAACTTAGGTTATATCGCCTCGGCGCTTGCTCTCGCAGTGTCGCACACCAGTTTTTTGTACGACATCAGCGTGCTTCTCCCGCCACCGTCTTCCGTAGGCATAGGTGAGCCACGTTGATCGAAACAAAACGAAGATTGCGTCGATGGCGCAGATATGCAAACGTTGTTGAGCGTGCATCATCCGCTCGGGGTTTTCTGGAGCAATATTTTTGACTCCCGTCCTTGTAGTTTTTTAATAAGGAAACAGGTGATGTCCTTGCTCGGTTTCTTCGAGGGTTGGGCCAACATTTCCAACGATGTGGGACGACTGGACGTATTCTTCGTGTTGTCAATACTCAAAAAGTTCCTGGCGATGTTTCGCGGTGTCTCGCGTTTCCGAAGTATTTCCAAATTCGCGTGTCTCGATACAATGCAAATTTTTACCTATGTTATCCACTAATAAACCTGTTTTATAGCGTTATATTGGCTGCTTCCCAGTGACTACGTCAGCGAGCACCGAACTAACGCATTTTCACAAATTTGGCATTTTTTTAACAAATAAAAATAATTGTACGCAAGCTGTGAGTTACGACGTAGCTGCGCCACGTCACAAGATCTCGAGAACGAGGGTTTGTTCGACTACTCTGCACTCCGCCTTGGTCCAGGACCCGATCGTTCTCACAAGCGGATAGGTCCCGCAGGAGCCCAGGCCAGTTACTTACCTGTCCCCGCTATCCACTACCTGGAGACGCCCCCGGCTGGTGGCTCAGCCACTTTCGGCATACCCTCCGTCGCCTAAAAGGCTGCTGAGGGCCTTAGAACTTTATCTCCTAATATCTGGTTGGAGACGCCCCCGGCTGGTGGCTCAGCCACTTTCGGCATACCCTCCGTCGCCTAAAAGGCTGCTGAGGGCCTTAGAACTTTATCTCCTAATATCTGGCTTACTACCGGGAGGAAAATATATGCTTATGTATTTAAAATCTCAATGGCGCCATATGTGTACAGCGCCACCACCACCATTCCCAATGCGCATGTCTGGCTTACTACCGGGAGGAAAATATATGCTTATGTATTTAAAATCTCAATGGCGCCATATGTGTACAGCGCCACCACCACCATTCCCAATGCGCATGGTCTCTACCCTCAACGTTTCGCTCTGTGCGATGGTGTACGTGGGCTTGCCAACACAGCTACATGACGAACAACGGATTATTTCTAAAGGCAGCCAGTTGCACGTATTAAATACGATATCGAAGTGATTCTGCTGATTAACGTCGAGTGCTACAATGGAATACGCGATCGTCGAACTACTTAAAAAGTCAGTTGTGAAAATTATAAAGACAAAAGATATAATTGACTTCGACAGCTACATCACGAATTCAAATGGTGGACATATATATTACGTTTGCGACGAAGGATGGCAAAAATCCTGTTTAATATTGTTAGTTGCAGGTAAGAAATTCATTTTATAATATACATGTCCTCAAATGATTTTTTTTTTATAAATTTTCTCAATATTACAAGTCCCATAACCGAGCCTGTCATTCTTCCCTCTGTCAAACATCATATCACACTCGTTTCAATTGAATAAAAATGGCGATAACTTTGTTTTATTGGAAAAAAAAAAAATACAAAAAAATTAAGGGAAAAAAAATCTTGTTTATCACAGAAATTGTTAAGAGAACGAGTCCGAACAGCGAATAATGTTTTTTTCTTAAATTTTTCTTGGGATCGATTGAAAAGTTGAGTGAACTACAATCCAAAAGTAGATTAACGTAACCGAAAATCATCAAAAAAAATCAGAATCAGATATTTTGGATGATACGCTGTTAAAAGAAGATATAAGTATGGAGAAGCGCGAGCTGCAGGTTTTATAAAAACTCAATGAAAAGACCTTATCATTAAACATATTTGTATTTTCTACAGAATAAAAACCAATATGAAACCAGTTCTAATGAAAAAACTAAAAGTGACGAGGGAAAAACACTTTACTATGAAAAAATAGAATAAAAAGAATTATAAGGTACTGTACAAAATTTAAACTTTCCATTCTACTAATTTGAATAACGAATAATATTTATTAAGTATAATAATCAGCCGACCGCGTTATATTATAAATAATTTAATCCAATTGATAATTTTAAACTGTTCCGAAATTCGTAATTTACGAAGAGTGCAATTTTTTCATTTATTTGTTCCCTCTGTGTGTGTGTGTGTGTGTGTGTGTGTGTGTGTGTGTGTGTGTGTGTGTGTGTGTGTGTGGTTTTTAGTAGATGCCTTAGAAATCTAACTATTGCAGCCGTCGTCATGGCCCGATTTTTGAAAAAAACTTTGGTATTTTTTGACTCAGCTCGTCGAACTGAGTCAGAAAATATATCCGGTCAAAAAGTTTATATAGGTATATATATATATTTATACGATATAACGAGGTTTATAGACACAATAGTGTCTACAATTCTTGGCGGATCCTAATGAAACTCGGTATATTTATTCTATGGACCAATACCAAAGTTAAGTTCGAAGATGAGCCAAATCGGTTCATTAGTTTAGAAATGGCACCAAATTCAAATTTTCGAAGAATGAAAAAAATCCGTTTTTTGATGATTTCGTCTAAGATAACTTTTGAACACAATAACTCAGTAAATATTCGTTGAGTTCATTGAAAGCTGATTAAATAAGCTTTAATTATGTTTCGCTATTCAAAAATATTTCACCATATCTAACTGAATGATTCATTGAAATTTCAGTATTGCATTCGTTTTTATAAAACGAGATTTCCACAAGAAATCTACTTCCATTTAGGCTGCTGAATCGTATTCGAGAATTTTTCTTTAATAACAATTTAAAAAATTTTAGCGTCTAACGGAATAATGGGCATAGCAGAAAGGGAATCAGATAATAAAATTGTTCAAGCTTACAAGAAATCTCGAGTGGATGCTATTGGTATTAAAGCCATCGTTGCTCACTCGTGTGTAGAACGGCTGTGTGGAAGAATGTGAGTTGTTGCGAAGCCGCACTTTTGTTGTAAAAGATCGTTTAACTTGTTGAAAAGAGTAAAAATATATGGTCTATAATTTAATTAATCCAACTGTCTCTGTTTTTTTCCAAAATCTTCTGAAAAGCTCTGAAAAATAATTTATACGGATTTAATTGGATTGTGATTCTTTCAAACTTACTCTGGAAATGTCTGAAAATCGTATTCCAATTTTGACAGTTTTTCAGAATAATTTCCGAACTTTTTAGAGTTTTCCGGGATTATTCAGAACTTTCCCGAGTTTATTAGAATGTTTCGGAACTTATCAGTTTTTCGGAGCAGAAATCAGAAAACTTTAGAGTAATTTCAGAATATTCAGAAAATATTTCCGCACAGGAATGGTTACTAGGATTCATACGAAAATATTACGGGTCACAGTCCCATATAGGGAGAATAGCGTGACATTCTATGATTTATTTTTCGTGATTAAACTCTCACTAGGACAGATAGGAATATTCACATGATGAATATTGCTGTAGTACATGGGCCGGGCGAACAGCCAATTTGGCGGATTCGCCACTCCAACATCAAACTAAGTTGGAGACACTACCTTGATCTCTACGCCCCTCGTAGTAATAAAAATACCAAACTAAAGTTGGCTAGTCTGAAAATTAGATATAGTTGTTTAGAAAGAGCAACCCCGACAGGTCGACTTTCTGAGTCGTCGAAAGAGAGAAATCCCTTAATTGATAGCTATCCACTCAGTGTTCTCTGAAGTCGAACTCACTTTGTCAACTTCGAGCAGGTTATAACAGGCAAAAATCTCACTGCACACTTGCTGGCTACCTGAGTTAACGATATTCTCGGTATGCAGCTCGTTTCATTAGCCAACGAGTGGTGTGATCGCCTGCTTGCCCCTCTGGTCGGGACTCACTTCTGCTCCGAGCTTGACTGTGTCAACTACTCAGGGAAGACTCGATAAAAACCGAAGAGATATTGAGACAAACAACAGGCCAACGAGAGGACTCATCTCTCTAGGGGAAATAGTTTCTAGAAGATTAAAGAGAGCACTCAGTTAAAAAAAGACGGAAGCTAGTGTTAGAGTAATTTAGAGGTCATAATTAAGTATTTTGCGTGTAGAGTGTTGTGTGGAAATGTGAAAAGCCGTAGGGTAAGCATAGATTTAAGCCTAGACATTAAGGGAGTGAGCCGGTGGTGACGAGACACCTGCTGTCCGTGGTATCCACCGGTTCAGGGGGTTACGGCGAGATTTCTCTCTCGTAACTCTCACCTGAGTCGACATTAACCACGAGTGGGATTCTCATCCCGTCGGTAATTTGTGTGAGAACGATCTGAGCTTGTCCGAGTCACATTGGATATCAATTTTGTTCCCTGACTGACAGTCTAAGTGTGTCATCATCTTATTTTCCGTTTATGCTGTACAATTGAATAACAAGAATACATTTGCCTTATTTGATTTACCATTTAGTTTCAATTTGTCTGCCTTTTTTTTTGAACCAACAACCTTCGCCGAACCAGAGAGAAAACTCCTCTTTTTAAACATTGGTCCTTCGAGCCGGATCGGCAAAGGTTCCAACACTTGGACTGTCAGTACTGGTAGTAACAATGAGGCTGAGTCACGTTAAAGCTAGGCTGGAGCAGCAGATCGCTACAGCCAGCCGAATAATGAGAGCGATAACGGATCTGTACGAGCAAGGAGAACAAAACGTAACATATCATCGAGTCGAAATTCGTCTAGTCGCTCTTAATGATGACTGGCAAGAGTTTTCCTTCACTCATAAAGCCATTCAAATTGCCGTCTTTCAACTCGATGAGGAGCGAAATACCGTAATGTTTCATGACTATTTCTCGAAGAATGTGTTCAAGAGCACACGCGACGCATTTCTAGAAGCATCAGAAACAATGAGTGATCTATCAGAAACACCTCTCGCTTGTTCGCTACAGCTGTGGCGACTCGTAAACTGTGTTCTTATAAAATACAGTATTGATTTTTATTATTAAAGTATTCATTAAATATTGCAACGCCGTCCCGAGACAATCGCTCAGGGACGGCTCGCATGTTGCATCCGCCCCGCCCCCCGCTGACCTTTGTGCCCTCGCCTGCGGTCCCTGGAGGGCGCCAGCCAATTTTTGTCCTCAGGAATTGACAAACCCGAATACCGGAAACCTAAATCAATGAACGTAACTTACCTATGACCACAGGCCGCGGGACTTGGAGAACGGAAGGCGTGGTACGACCTATGCCTTCCGCTGCTCAGGGGTGTGGTTATGGAGAGTAGGGTCGGGTTCGTAGTAACTAACAACAACTACAAAATAAACTCTTTATTTTGTCACAAATACAACGTGTGGGCCATTTTACACTCTTTTTTCACACTGTATCACTCTCTCGGGGAGCACACGTGCTCCACACCGGGGCTGGACCTCCTCGTCTCCCTTTTCGCTCACCTCCGGAGCTTCCACACAACAACAACACTTCCGCGCTACTCGAGAGCTCTTCCTCGACTCCTCTCCACTCTTCGGTTGACGTCGCGTCTCCCCTCTCCCTGGGCCGATCTCTGCGCCGCCTTTCGACCCCTCGCGGAAACAACGGGGAGAGTCCCCTTGGTCTTTGGGTAGGACTGGGTTAACCCTGGCTCCCTGAGGAGGGTGGGTTAATTCCTTCCCTAGGTCTGCCACCCCAAAGCCGTCGCCGGACCCAATGTCGACCCCTCCGACCCCCGTGGAGCGGCAGCATCTCAGCTGCACCTCCGGATCTTCCTCGGTGAACTTCTCCGGGGGAGTCGGACCCTAGTTACCCGACTACATACCCTGGCCGGACTGCCGCTTTTATTAGCAATTATTTTCCCTCGACCTGGCATCTAATTTTCCCCCTCTTTCCAGTGCCCTACTGCCTAGAACACTCTCCACCGGTTGTGCACCAGTGGCGGTACGAAAGTAACGTCACAATATATAAGACTGGAAACTCTACTGGGTTTTGTATATCTGTAGAAGCTCCAACGATACCACAATTTGGTGACTTCGACGTGATTCCGGTAGATTATCTTTCTTAACCTCAACGCGGCAACACGAGGCTCACGGTCCATTCTCTACGGGCTGCAAGTCCCAACCAATCTTTACTCGATCTCGACGATCATCTTCCTCACGTCCAACCAGGATGCCAAGACCATCAAGCAGAGTTCCTGCCCCAACAGCCTGCGCACAGACCGGTCCATCGGCCGTACAACGTGGCTCTCGCCCCGCAATTCGAGCTGAACGACGCCAATCTGGAGAAACAGGACTTGCTATATGCGGTAGGGAAGCACACATTAGCGCCATTCATGAGAGGAAAACCAAACATCTGGTTCATGCGCATTGAATCCAAGTTCAATGCGGCAGGAGTCTGACATGACGATACCAAATATACAGCTATTCTCAGGGCATTGGATGCCTCCACTCTCAAGCAACATCATCAGAAATCCCACAGCTGGCGATAAGTACACCTTTCTAAAAAAATACTATTTTAAACAGTCTGTCCCAGCCCAAGTCTCGCCAACTGGAAAGGCTGCTCAAGGAAATGCGAGAATTGGCTAACGGACAGATCAACGATGAGATTCTGCGAATGCTCTGGACGGGGCGACTGCCAACACGCCTACGGCCTCACCTTTTGACAGCGCCCATTCAGGACATTACGGACATGGCCGATAACTCCTCGACTCGAAATTCTCGAGCCAACCTGGCTTCCTGTGCTCCTTGGAGGCGCCACCCTCCGTCGCCATGCACTTGTTAGATATGGAGAGGTGAACTGCAGTGAGCTACAACATACTTCAACTGACGAGTTTAGGCTGCACGTCTACGACCAGGTAACGAACCGGAAGTTCCGAGTGGACTCTGGGTCCGTTATCTCGATTCTTCCGGATAAAGGTTTCGCGGTGGCAGCGATAAAGCTGGCCTCACGCTTTACGCGGCCAATCCCACACCGATATCAACCTACAGCCTGCGAACACTTGCCCTAGATCTGCGGGTCCTCTCGTAGCGGTGCATCCCAGGAAGCTGTTTTGGGCTAAGGGGGTGGCCGCGCGAGCCGAGATACAAAACTTACTCGATACTGGGGTCCTCAGGCTCTCCAAGAGCGCTTGAACGAGCCTCATGAACCTTGCTTCTAAGAAGAGGGGCACCTACAGGCTGTGCGGCGACTTCCGACACCTCAACTCTGTCACCGTTGACGACCGGTACCCTCCACCTCAAGTCCAAGACATGTTCTCGTTTCTCCATGGAGAAACCTTTTTCTCGACCCTGGACCTTGAAAAGGCCTACCGCCAACTGCCAATGCACGAAGCAGACATCAAAAAGATGGTATTTACTACGCCTTCGGGCCTGTACGAGTACACTGTCATGCCCTTTGGGCTCAAAAATGCCACACAGACCTTTCAGTGGTACGTCAACCACATCTTTCGCGACTTGGACTTTGTCTTTATTTATATTGATGCCATCCTTGTCATGTCAAACAATGAACAACAGTAAAACCACATTCTCTCCATCAGCATTCGACATTCTTGGGCATAAATTATTCCAAGCCCACACCAGTCACGAAGATTTATGCGCATGATAAACTATTATCGTCTGTCACTGCCGCAGGCTGCACTTCACCAGGCACCCTTAAATAACTACTCAAAAACCTCAAAAAAGAGAGACAAGACGCCAATTTTGTGGACAAAGGAAGCCGAAGATGCGTTTGAAGCATGCTAAAGGAGCCTCGCCCCCTGCGCATCGCTGCTCTACCCGGCTTTCGATGCTCCGCTCTACTTCACGACTGATGCGTCCACTATGGTAATCGGAGCCATAGTGTAGCAGGTGGAAAATGAAGAATTTAAACCGATTGGTTCTGTCTCGAGGAAGCTCAGCGCTACGGAACAGCGACTCAACTTATGACAGAGAACTCCGGCCATCTCCGCGGCCATTCGCTACTTCGAGGACCTACTGGAAGGCCGTCCTTTCACCATCAAAACGGGCCACAAGTCCATTACTCACGCCTTTAACCAGAAGCCGCACAAGGTCTCTGACCGGCAGCTAAGGCAGCTCGAATACATCTCTCAATGCTCGACGGACATAGTCCACGTGAAAGGAGACCAAAACACTGTCACCGACGCCCTGTCGCGCATCGGGGCCGTCCAGATGCCCATTGCACCCAGCCCTCCGAACATTCAGCATGAACAAGAGAATAATCCTGAGTTACCCGACCTCCTCGACGACGGAACTCTACAACTCGAAAGACTTACAATTGGTACAGACGCGGAAGTGTACTGTCAGGTGGTCTATGGTCTCGATGAGACATTCTTGCAAGAGGATGGCACTAGCCGTGTGAGGCCGTGCATTCTACGAACACTTCGCAGAGTTGCTTTCGGCATTGCGCATGGCCCTCAACACTACGCGAAAAGAAAAATGTTGCTTGTCGAATGGAAGGCTGCAATGGTATAAGAAGGAGAAATGTAATTGAAGTCGGTGAATAATCTCCACTTATTTGAACATTAAAATCTGCCAAAAAATTCCAAAAACGCACTTCAGGGATTTGGATGGAACTGATTTAACATTTTGTGCAGGATCTATGGTTTTATTTGAGACGACGTACCCTGATGATCTTAGCGACGTACAGCTATCGAATATCGCCAAATTATTTCAGTCTCCAATTGAGCCTCGAATAATGTATCGCTTGGTAGGAATAATTAACCTCATACCACGACGTACGAAAATGAGGAAACCATCACGTACGACCTATCAAGAAACCAATCAAGATGCACTAGGACGCATAACGTCCTATATTTTGCGAAACAATGTTTGGTATGAACTCGATGATTTACAAGCAAAGCCACGGGTATGCAAAATGACTGAGAAAGTAAATATTCAGTGCATGTTTTTCATAAAATTGTAACTCTTCATGTAATTGAAACGGATATTATTTTACTAAATTTTTTACTTGATCTCTTAGCAATGAAAAAAGATATGGCAATGTAGAGATACCCAAAATAATTCTTCTCTCTACTATGAATGATAAATAATCTTAGAAGATATTACGACTACATATTCAAATAACGAATGCTAAATAAAGTGTTTTTTCTTGAACTCCCTATAGGAATTACTAAGGTGGAATGAAAGTTTATAGAATAGTGTTAAGAATCGCGCCGCGAATTTTTTACTGATCATAGTCCCTAGATTACTTAAATAAGTAATTAATTGTATTTTTTACGCCCACCAGAAATGGATGTTATTCCATTTAAAATCAGTCGCTGGCAGTGTTACTAACTCGAAAAACTGCCTCCCCCTAGTGCGCTCTTAAAATACCTCTAAAAAGCCCCTAGGGCACGGGAAGATGGCTGCTATTTCAAATTTATTTTTGATGATTAAATAATTATACATTATTTATTATATATTAATATTATATATTAATAATTATATTTAAATAATTTTTCTAACAAATAACATCAATAGCAAGACTCTAATACGGCATTTTTTATTTCATTTTATTATTATACAATACTTTTAATGACATAGTTCAATGTATTTAAATCAATATATTAATTAACCAAAAATACTTAGTCATGGTGATTTTCCGTCTCATTCATAAAATTATCAAAAGTCAATTCATCGTTTTGCGTAACAGATTCAGCGCGATTTTTGAAGTCATACATACTGACTGAGAAACAATCTATCATTCCTTTGGTAGGCTCAAAGTAAACGCAACTTTTATAATCTCTCTTTAAAGAGTAGTTAATTATCATTAAAGCTTGCATGGTTTCGACTGATAATTTATTACGAAGCTTATCTTTAATTGTAAAATAAATCGAGAACGCCCGTTCCACCGTTGCATTTGATAATGGAGTACTTAATAAAGACAAAGCAAATTGAGCGATATTTCCGAATCGTTTTTTGCCACTTGAATCGACATCATTCATTACTTCAGCCCAAAAATCGATGTATTTTTCGTTGATTTCATTTGGCAACCGCTGCTGCATTCCAGTACACAGTTTGCAGAGAAACTTTTTGCACCTTTCACGGATATCAGCTAAATCAGTGACTGATATATTTTCAACGACAGTTTCAAATTCATAGCCAAAGTAAATAGCAGATGTGTGCAGTGTGAGTTTGCATCACAACCTGCCACGAGGGGCAGCTTCTATTTTCTGCAGTATTCCACCAACTTCTTGGAATCATTGGTGGGGAGGGA
>MVJL01007046.1:0-24126 GCA_002156465.1 Macrocentrus cingulum | reverse complement strand
AGTGGATTGGTGTGCGTGGCGCTTCTCGCCGCGAGAGTAAGACTAGATTACTTTTTGTTTATTTCTATCAAGTCAGTAATGATTATACTCTAGCTTGATACATTTCTCGTTGATTATTTTGTATCGAGAACCGTTTTAGTTATTCTACAAGGATATTTTCGAGCACCGATCCGGCGTAACTTTTGCTATTTGTTTGCTTTTCTTTTTCTTTCATTAATTTGTAAATAAATAAATAGATTAGTTGATTATTATTATATGCGAGCTGAGGATTATTTTACGCGAATTCGAGCAGATATAACCAACGTCCCACCTCCCTGAGAATTTCTTGTTGTATTTCGCGATTTTCAGCTGGTTGTCGAACGTGAGAGGTACGGAGAGTTGTTTTTGTCCGTTTTTATGTGAAAAACGGACTGGCGCCCGAGGTAACCCTATTTTCAGGATTATTAGCAGAGGACAAGAGGGCGAAAGCCGTCGATCAACGCGAGATCGACGCATTGCGACCACGGTATATAGGCCCAACTCTGCAGCGCAAACGACCCGGCGCACTATATATAGATATACATCTGCGTCTATGGCTGCGCATCACAACAGCCTCGATATAGATATACCGGCCCCTTGCTCTCCCTCCAACATTACTCCACATATGCCCCACCACCGACTTTTTTTCTATGGCTGCGCATCACAACAGCCTCGATATAGATATACCGGCCCCTTGCTCTCCCTCCAACATTACTCCACATATGCCCCACCACCGACTTTTTTTCCCACTTGTATAATATGTAGATATTTCATTATAAGACTGGGATAACACCTACAGACCAATAAAAAATGCCCCACCACCGACTTTTTTTCCCACTTGTATAATATGTAGATATTTCATTATAAGACTGGGATAACACCTACAGACCAATAAAAAATATATGTATCTTGCCAAGGCATATCACCAGGTGCCCATGCTCCCGGAGGACATCAAAAAAACAGCGATGACACCTCCTTGGGGACTTTTTGAGTACATTGTGATGCCCTTTGGCATCACAAAATGCCACACAAACTCCCGGAGGACATCAAAAAAACAGCGATGACACCTCCTTGGGGACTTTTTGAGTACATTGTGATGCCCTTTGGCATCACAAAATGCCACACAAACTTTTCAAAGATACATTGATTAGCGATGACACCTCCTTGGGGACTTTTTGAGTACATTGTGATGCCCTTTGGCATCACAAAATGCCACACAAACTTTTCAAAGATACATTGATAACCTTTTCAGAGATTTAAACTTTGTATTTATTTACATCGATGACATATTAGTCATATCAGAAATCTCCCTGAGGTCAATTTTCTCGGATTTAAAATCAACGAGCAAGGATACTCTCCGTCAACTGATCGAGTGGACAAAATAATTGAGTTTCCCAAGCCTCAGATAGTCATCGAACTCCGCAGGTTCCTTGGGATGATCAATTACTACCGAAAATCGCTTCCCCGAGCAGCAGAGCTTCAGGCGCCATTCACCTTCTACCTCAAGGAGTCCAAAAAGAATGACAAAACACCAATACTTTGGTCTAAAGAAGCTTCAGAGTCATGCCGTATCTCCCTCAAGCACTGCGCAAGACGGCATACGACATTGCACACGGTCCTTCCCATCATAGCATCTGCAGCACGTCACGAGACCTGCGTGAAAAATTCTACTGGCCTGGAATTGGAAAAGAAGCCACACGATGGGCTCGAGAATGTCTCGCGTGCCAACGATCCAAGATTCACAGACACAATAGACTCCGCCCCAATCATATCGATGTGCCAGACACGAGATTCAGTCACATCCACATCGATATAATTATGCTTCCGGATGTGGAAGGCTACAAATACTGCCTCACAATAATCGATAGATTTTCCCGATGGCCTGAAGCTGTTCCTCTGAGGAATATCACAGCAGATACTATCGTCAAAGCACTTTTCAGTCACTGGATATCACGCTTTGAAACACCTATCACGATCACATCCGACCAAGGAAGCCAATTTGAGTCAGCTATTTTCCATTCTGTCGCCCGCACCGTCGGTGCAAAAAAACTGAGGACGTACCCTACCATCCGGAATCAAACGGTCTCGTCGAGCGATGGCACAGAGCCCTCAAAGCCTCACTGATGTGCTCTCCTGAGCCTTGGCCAAACGTCCTCCCGTACGTGCTGCTTGGCCTGAGAACTTATGTGAAAGAAGACCTGCTGGCCAGCCCTGCGGACATGGTCTATGGTACTGCGCTGTGCATTCCCGGCGATTTTTCCATCACCAACGAGCCTCCAGCGGATCCACAAATTTTTCTCGATCGACATCGCGAGCTCATGAAGGCATTGCGGCCTACTCCCACCGCACACCACAACAAAGCCAAGATGTTTTTCTTGAAACATCTCGACACCTGCACGCACGTATTTCTGCGCTCTGATCATGTCAGAAAACCACTGGAGCCGCCCTACACTGGCCCACACAGAGTTATTGAGAGAATGACGGATCGTCTCTATAAAATTGAAGTCGATGGCGTCGAGAAAAACATCTCCATTGACAGATTAAAACCTGCCTTTGTCTCAAAAAACGACAACGACCTCCAGGTCGACAACAATGAGGACCAGCCGCAGCAGCCACACCACTGGGCATCCACGATGGATAGGCCTCGTCGCACCTATGCAAGGGTCGCGAGATCTCCATTCATAAGTGCCGCCGAACCCTCTCCGGGGGGGAGTGGTTGTGGCGGATCTGCCTCTGCATCCGCCAACACAGTTGGCAGCATTGCTGCCACCACCACACCGCCAGCGACTGTCAGAGCAACTAAAGCAAAGTTGCCTGCCTGCCAAGGCCAACACAGACAGGCCAACACATTCTCATCTCTACAGCTACAGCTATAGCTGCATTCTCAGTGTCTTGACGCGCCAAAATAAGTCGTCGCGTTTTTGTATCTCAGTTAAATAAATATACATTTGATAACCCCGAGTTACATCATTATCAGAGGGTTATTCTATACGCATTTGCTTGCACGTGGCTTCCGATCCTTGGTGCCACAATCTCATAAAAACACATTAAATCACGGCTTTATAATATTAAAAAAAAATACTTCCCGACCATGGATGGTGATAAATAGTGTATAAACTGTTATTATATATTATAATCTATCAAAAAATATATATGTCGCAGACGGCGACATCGCCGCCGTCTCTTGCGCGGGGTCAGGCATGTGAACGGATAACACACTTGAAAACACGCAATGTCTTTTATTTGATGTCGCAGGTTATTACACTCAAGATGGCCTGATAATTAAGAATGAGCGGATAAGTTCCCCTTGGAGGTTCTCACACGACTCCTCTACTCTCTCGACTGACTCGTTCATCTCGGGCCTGCGTGGCCTAATCCTCCCTGGGACCATGTCCAGCCGGCATATATCGCCTTACCCCGGCTGCGCTCAATCATTAATTATCAGCTTAAGGAGAATGCAGGTAGGGACACGGAAATGTCCCTATAGTCGGATATCTTGCCCTATACAGGGAACACCCGCACAAAAGGCAGACCATTTCGAGCGCGGTCTGCGACATATATAACTTAAGAAAAAACTAAATTTATATGTACAGTGGAACATAGTGGAATTTGTTCGAAATCCACCGTGGTCCACCGTAGGCAGTTTCGGCAGGGCATGCTGCCTATCCAACCCCCACCATACTTAGTCGTTTGCGCATGAGCAGAATACCTAACCACGCCCTCTATTGTTCATGAGCAGGTTCAAACTTGCAATGATTTACTTGGAAGCTAAATCATTAATCAGGGTAGAAACGGTTGCTGTAAAACAAAAGATTTCCCAGAAAGAATAACCATTAATCATACACGAACAATTATAGACATCCGCATGTCAAACGAGTTTGAACTTGCACTAAACCCATCCGGATAGTCATCAACAAGTTGTCTTCAGTTATTCTCGAACGTTCGAAGAGATATGTTCTCACAAACGGAAACATGGCTATTATTATCGATATGCAGGGGTTCGAAAGACCTAATAATAAATTTGTGGTGAAAGAACTCGCTTCAATTACAAGTCAAGTCCGAGTGATGCCTTCATGACGGCGTCATGTACATTTTTTAAACCACCGTATAAGTGGGAAGCATTGCCACGTTCTTATCAGTCCATCAATACCTGGAACACCAAAAACCGTCATGGCCTGTCCTGGAAGTTTATCAATACGCCATACGACAAATGTGGCGACATTGTGTGACGACTTGTTAAAGATAAAGATCGTATATATGTGAAGGGTGTGGAGAAAAAACTGTGGCTGGAGCAATTGCTTGGACCTCTGGAAAATGTGTTGGATATGAGTGATTTCAATTTTCCTTTACTGAAGACTTTATGGAATACCAACTATGATACATGTAACGCACACATAAGTTTTTATGATTGGAATGGTCGTGCAATGTGTGCTTTAGAAAATGTAAAAAATTTAAAAGACTGGTACATCTCAAATGATATCGAAAATAATTTTACTTACATTGCTGATGTCAGTTAATGGTGCCCTGGCCTTTATGATCCGGTTTGATGGCTCAACGCAAATTTTTGGTGGGTCTCTTATCAATTTTTGCCGGGCAATTTCCGTCATTATTTTAATACGAAATCGAGGCATGTCAGCCTCCGTGAAATCAAAGTATGCATTTCGAGTAACATACTCAGCGTAATTACACACAAAAACGCCGCTATCATATCCATTGATCTGATTCGGTATGTCCTACAAGAAAATACCATTATAACACAGAAAAAACCGATAATATCCTAGCAAAATGCAAAATTACCTTTGGGAAAAATATACTCCAGCGGGATATATTCAAACTCTGGTTTTTCTTATCGGTGTATTCATTCTCGAGGTATCTCAGTATTGTCTGTAAGAGCATATAGCCTATATAATTTTTTACGAAAAAAATTTAAATATTTGTACCTTGATATACCATCAACCGGGATATTATTATATTTTAGTAATCCCTGGCATTAGATAAAATTAAACTGTTAAGAAATTGAACAACTTACACTGGTGCATGCTTGATTAGTAGCCAACTTGCTATCGTAATATGCGATTTTCCCCTTTGGCATATCAAGTGTGCATAAAGTCCAATGATTTCCACCGGTCAGGATTGGGATGAGTATTGGATCCATCGAAAAAATATCCACCTGTTCGTTACAATGAAAAGAAGAATCTTATAAAAATGACTTGTGTAAGAATTTCATTACGTTTCGAGTCCAACGCCGCACAGCTTCATATCTGGTCTCCCTCAACTTTGAGTAGAAGAAAGTGCTGAATGCATAAAATCCAGGCCCTCTCTCTTTGATAATCATTTCAACATATGTGTTCAACACCTAGAGAATAAATGTTTTTGTAATAATTCACGATTTCCCTTATATATTTCTACGAAACTTACAGCATCGTTGAGCCACGTTTTGTCGAGAAGTGTTTGAAGATCCATTACTCTACACTTGTGATTCATCCCGTGACTCGGAATAAAAGTTTCCCGTGGTTTTTGAAACCAGACCTGAAAATTTTTAAGTGCAGTCACCCCAATTATAATTCGTTGGAGATGAAGCAATAAAACATAAGATTACCATCACATCATCGGGGATTCGTGGTCGAGCAGGCCCGCTAGGGCGAGGTGCAGAACTTTGAACGGCGACAACATCATCGGAGATTCGTGGATCATCCCGAAGTGCAGAACCTCGACTGACAGTATTTTCTACCTGGAAATAAAATACAGGCAATATAAATTGAGAAAATAAAACGGTGTGTGTCTATAATATATTATCCCTTACTATTGCGGCTACGTTAACGTCAGAAGTGGATTCGATGCGTGGCTGAAGATTTTTTTCACCTCTGGTGTTCATACACTCCTCAACAGTTATTTTCTAAAAAAAATTTATAATTAGTTTCAAAATATGAATTGAAAAACATCGATGGAAATTAGCAAGTGAATTTCCCGCGTGAGATTAGGCTGGGGCTGGGCATATGCTGTAGTAGACGGTCACTTTTTGAGCCTCAGATGCTTGTCTAAATTGCGTATATGCTTTTTCCACTAGCGATCAAACTCAGCCGCTTTTGTCTTCCGCCTTTTTTTGTATATTAATGGCAAGAAAATATCCAAGTGCGTGGAAAAACCAGTCTTGGCTATTTCGAGTCAGAGACACAGCTTTTTATTGTGACGTTTGGAGAGCGAAGAGTATTTCTCGCTTTCAGCCGCGTGTCCCGTCGCTATAATCCAACTGATTACGGAGATTTTCACCCAGTCAACCGCATAGGAGAGAAAAGAGTTATTGATTCTTCCATTTTGCATCAAAAGGAATGTTATTCTTTGATAACCAATCACAAAGAACCTGCTTAGTAGAACTCTTGGTAGGCTGCTTATCTGCCTGGGGAAAAAAAACCACTTGTTTAGCCACCATTTTTAAGTTTAAGGAAGCTATTCTTAGAAAATCAATTATCCTTACCTTTGCGGAATGATAGGGCGCGTTATCGAAAACAATTATTGATGGCTTTTTCAAGTTTTTTAACAATTTGTTTTAGAACCAGTCCTCAAAAGCTTCGGCAGTCATGTCACCATGGTAGTCCTGAAATTGATTCGGCTTCGCGTTGGTACGGAGTAGAGTTCCAACTCCAGGAACACATCCCTCTTCTCCACCTAAAGGTTGTCATGTATACAATTTTAAATTCTCAATTATTGTACCTACAGTAAATTCATCAAAAAGGCCACCTAACCAGCATGATTGATGATGAATCGTGGACCTAAGTCAACAACTCGTATCGAACAGCTCCGAATATCATGGTCTTGCCACTCTCTAGTTTTTCCTGTTCCTCGCAAGAATGTCCAGGTTTCATCTTGCCACACCACGTATTTTTTATCGCCATCAGCGGCTCTATAATTTTCCGCATATTTCTGTAGAAAATTATGTCGCATCATTCTTATATGTGGCTGTTCTGCGACTATATATCTCACGCCTCGACGTTGGAGATATCTGAAGCCAAGATCATGGAGAATTTTCCGGAGTGAATCCTAGCTCCCGTTGAAAGGGACTTCATTTTTTTGCATATCCAACATTAAAACTGACTGAGTAACTGAGCGACCTACAATGGAAAAAATTTCGATCGTAAAAAAAGTGATCACTGAAAAATAAATACACAAATATATTAAATTATTTGTTCTCACGTTCTTCGCATAGTTGAGAGATAATATTTCTGATCGCTTGTTTGACTTCATCAGAAACACACCTCACAGGAAATTGTTTTTCGTTTTTCCTGGAGTTTCTAATTTCTCCCCAGTTTGAGCAATATTCCTGTAGTGGGTGACAATTCTTGGTGATATTTTGAATGCATTGGCTACCCCCTGTCTTTAGTAAAAAAAGTTAAAATAATTAAATTGAGGTACACGAATTTTACTACTCCAGAATCATACTTAATACCTCACTCTTGTTAGTGGCAGCAAAGGTCCTCCATTTTCGGCTTCTTTTAAAAAATATTGATACAATGCACCAATTGCATATTGAAATTGGCGATTGAAAGGTATTCCGCGCTTATCAGTCAAATTTTCATCCCAGTCTTTGAGAGGGCGTCTCTCTGGCTTTTGTTTTGTCTTGATTGTGTCACTGTTATCGTCTGTCGAGTCTGTTTTTTCATTTTTTTTCTTTTTTGGATATTTCACTTTTCGAACAGTTGTTCCATCAGGCTGTGTTACCCAGTCCAATTCGATATGTGGACGTTTTTTTGCTTTTTGTGCACTTCGTGTCTCATCGTGTAGCTCTTCATCCAGCACATCCATTTCTCTCACAAAATCTCTTGATCGTCACTTAACTCAACACAACAACTTTACACCACTCACTTAAGATAAAAAATTAATGTATAAATAACCTATTAAGCACCTTGCGTATGCAAAAAATTGTTAACAACAACATAGGGCTGCAAAACTTCGTGTGATTTCATCATCTTGCGTTTTGCAAGTGTTTCCACAGGTTCGACTTTCGGCTGTTTTATCCCCTTTTAAAATTAAAGTCGAGTAATGTTGACATAAATATTTTTAATTTCCCAGCGGACTACTTTAGCTGGCGTATGAATGTATACACATCAACGGTACTGCGCAACTCTAAGGACAAGAGTGGGGGAACTGTGCCTTAGCCCACGGAGGTTACCTCTTGTAAAATTAGTACTGTACAAATTGCGAATCGGTAGGATAGTAAACTTGAGCTGCACACACCGACAATTCACTTTGTGTTCCGTATCACGACTGACTAGGACACTGCACGATATGAGCCCCCAGTCTTCTTTTCCCACTCTCATTACTGATTGACTGCGCATGTGCTGAGAGCCCCTCCACTTCTCAAAACCGTTTCAAGACTACATATTTTTCTTTAATATTTTTCTCAATTTGCTAAGCAGGTTTAAACCTGCATACTAATTAATTAATCATTGTTGGAAACTGAGAAAACCATATGTTTACTTCTCAAACAGGTTCAGACTTGCTCCTGCGTTAATCCGCAGCTCTGTATACTGAACTGTACAGGGCATAAGAAAGATAATTTCTTATTTTACTTTCAACAGAATTTCTTATCACTGTAACGTATTCCATTTCAATTTTCATATCAAATCCCCTCTATCCTCATTTTTATCCAACTTTCTGATTATTCTTTCCAATTTGCACAAAACCTCACCTCCCCATATGCTACTATCCAATTTCAGAAACGTGCCGTCGGTAATAAAGAATCCATCTCTAACCGTAAGCCCCATTTTCGACGGTCAGTAATTCAGAACTTTATATTATCAACTCGTTTACAGTCGGTAACTGTACAAGCTCAAATGTGACACTAATATTCAACACTGTCGGTAACCCTATCACCTCGAATACCCTAAAAATAAGACATTTAACACAATGTCGGTAACCCCATTAGCTCGAATACCCTCAAAATAAGACATTTACCACGATGCCGGTATTCCAGATCGGACTATCGGACTACACTTAGCAGCAAATCTGTTTTACCCCGGGGCCAGCCCCCTCCCCCCTTTTATCGCGACAATAATAATCAGCCGAGTTTACCATGTAGAGACATGGATGTTGCTCGCACAACATAATTAACGTTTTGATGTTATTTTTTTCCATGTCGATCGTTGATTGAACAATGTTGACTTTATTCAATATTTTAACACACGCTTATAAAACCATGCATTGAATAGACGGAGAATTAAGTTGGCAGAATGACCTTGTTGTAACGTGAACGTAGCAACTAGTATGAAAATGACGATGGAAAATGGGACCGGCTCCATTTTTTCGGTTAGATGAAAGTGGCAAGTGTTTCTCCCAACAGTGAACCGAGGAAATTCCAATTCCAATTCTTTAACACGAAATCTGTGGCAAAATAGTGTGAAAATATTTAACTAATTAAACAACTGTGCTGCCGTACTAAATTTTTAGTTAGAAATGTTAATATAAATTGAAAAAACTTTCTATACCTATATCTACATATATGACAGAAAACATTCCGTCAATTGATGCTATATTATTATCATATCGTTTACATTTTCTTATGATAATTCTTGACGTTTTTCACATTGTCTTATTTTTTATTCAATCTTCGTTCAATGGAGAGCATATTTTATTCTGAATTAGTACTTTTCTCGATCTGCATTCTCCAGTTCATTTTCTTTTTCGTAGGCCGCGTTAAGCACATCACGCAACATCTGCCTACGGTTCCTATCTGGGAATCTGCGAAGCACCAATCCTATTGTGCGGAGTATTGCATCAGTCTCATCTAAGGGGACCACTGATGGCTGGGCTAGTGGCTGTTGCTCCTGGGATATAGCATCTGCAATTCTATTCATTAAATCGTAAAATGGCCATTTCTTATGGTCATCTTTGCGTGCGGACCCACTTGGGAGATTTTCTTCTTGAATCATCCTTCGATGACTATCACGCAAGTTCTTAAACTTCTTCTTTGCCTCTTCTCCAGTTATTTTGCCTATAAAAAAGTTGAAAATTGAAATCCTTACATTAAAATGCAATTAATAAGCAGCAAAATTAATGTAAGAGTTAAAAATTAAAAGTTCAGTACCACCCAACGCTTCAGATATTTCCTGCCACAACTGCTTACAAGCGAGCTTATTCTTTTTATCAACGTTTGTGGTGTAATCCCACAAAACTGGTCTCGATTGGACCTCCATAATCAAAAGCTCGACGAGGAATCTCCTCTAACTTATTCCTTCGGATTCCATGAGGACGGCTGGCATGGCGCTTGTTCATCGTCAGCGCCTTATCTAGTGCACATAGAGAATAGTTGGATATTATGCTGTTATATTAGTGATATTATTCAAAAGTGGAAAAAATATTGTGCACTTCATACTCGATCGACGTCGTTTCACTCCAACAATTTTCTCTGTTTTATCCGGCATTGCGCTCTTGCGTATGACAGTCTCGCCATCATCTATATCCATAAAATTATTAGCATGTGCCCAGCGTTGGACTCAAATCAGCTACTACAATCATCAAAAGCTGTTTATCGAGCCTGATGATGATCATCATGAGGATGGATATGAACAAATTGAAGGAGACGTCGTTAAGCACGCTCCGAAACATAGAATTAATGAACAGCGTGAAAAGTATCAGAAGGCTTTCATCATTTGCAAAAAAATTGCTGAAGTATCATGCGAATATTCTGTTAAGGAATTTCTAGAACGATTGCGATTGTTACGAGAGCTCAAAACCGACTGGGAAAATAATCGTATTTGACATGATATCCTTTTCACGAGACTTTGTATCCTACTTTGTCAATAAATGCACCATTTTTTACGTAACTGTTTGTTGTCCTCCATTATTTAATCTAATCATTCTTAACTTAATTAATTAATCCAACTCAAAATCGCTCGGCGCGCCAAGCCGCGACTGCCTCATCAGTATTTATCACGAATTCTATTAGCCATGTGCTAAATGGCACAAAATCATTGTATACCACAAAATCAGCACGTTTATCGCTATCTATCTAAAGAAAAATTGGAGGAAATCTCGTCTTAATTATCAATTATTGTTGACTGGACAAATAGGCACCACTTATTCATCCGACTGACTGGATTAATAGCGTTCGCGTGTTTATTCACCCAGAGCTTGGTATCTGAGAGGGGGTATCTGAGGGGTGTTACTTGTCGTATACGTGTGGGGGTAAACCCTCAAGTTGCACTCAAGGTGACTAGCATCGAGGAAATGACCAAAACAACGGCCGGGCTAGCCGCCGCACTCAGCAAGGACATCTCTGACCGAGGGAGGTCACGGAGCAGGGCAATGTCACAGCCATCGTCGCGCTCAAGCTCCTCGTCATCGGAACTGTGCAAATATCATCGAAGGTACGGTGATCAGGCCTTCAGATGCGTGATTCCCTGCACTTCCACGGCCCCGCTGGCGACCCCACCTCCTCAGGGAAACTAACAGGGCTGTCGACGGACGGCAGCACCGTAAATGCCACGAGCTCCCTTTACGATAAAAAAACAAATCTACGCTTCTTGATTGACCCTGGATCAGTGATATCTCTGGTGCCACGAGGATTTATCAAGAGGAAACTCACTCCTGCTGAGCTAACTCTACATGCAGCTAACGCAACCCCAATTCATACCTACGGCGATGAGCGCGCACTTGAAGTAAATTTCGGATTCAGGCGCAGCTTCAAATGGCAATTCGTCATAGCTGATGTTCAGTCTGCGATAATCGGTGCTGATTTCCTCACTTACTATGGCCTAGTGATCGACCTGAAGGGGCAGAAACTCACTGATCCCCTCACAACAATGTTATCCAGCTGTCAACTCATCGAAGCATCCGTATACAACATCTCAACAATCCACAAGATAAATCTTCCCGACTCAGAGCTTGGCAAGGCGATAGCTGATCTACTCAAGAGACACGTCGTCATTACACTGCCTGAGGCCGTGAGATCAAGTGATAAAACAATGACTGAGGCGCTACAGAGAGTTCAACATCAAATAGTCACCACGGGACAACCTGTTGTTGAACGCCCTCGTAGACTTGTCGGCGAGAGACTTAAGGCCGCACACTAGGAGTCTACAGAGAGTTCAACATCAAATAGTCACCACGGGACAACCTGTTGTTGAACGCCCTCGTAGACTTGTCGGCGAGAGACTTAAGGCCGCACACTAGGAGTTTGATCTGCTGCTTCATCGAGGGATAATACGCCCATCCACGAGCCAATGAGCTAGCCCAATTCACCTTGTGCCAAAAAAGCGCGGTGGCTGGTGCACGACGGGTGATTATCGCCGCTTGAATAGCATCACAATACCTGACAGCTATCCGATCCCGCACTGCGAGGACATTTTCCAACGGCTGCAAAAATTTTCTCTGTCACCGACCTACAGCAAGCGTTTCTACAGATTCGAATGGCTCCTGGTGACATGCCTCCCGGCCTTCGAGGAGCTAATCAAACCTTCCAACGGCACATGGACAACGTGCTGCAAGGTCTTGATTTTATATCCTGCTTCGTTGACGACATAATAGTCGCGTCAAAGTCTCACGAAGAGCACCTAGAGCATCTCGCGACGGTCTTCAAGGTTCTGGAGGACAACGCACTCACAATCAACGCAGAAAAATGTCAGTTTGATCGAGAAGAGGTAATTTACCTTGGCTTTACAGTCAATAAAGACGGCTGTCTACCCTCTGCGGAGAGAACCGAGTCAATCTTGTCGTTTCCTAAGCCTGAGACAGTCTCGGAACTACGGAGATTCCTCGGGATAGTGAACTACTAGCGGCGATGTCTCCCGAATGCTGCTCACCTGCAAGCACCCCTCAACGAGTACCTAAAAAGTGCCAAGAAGAGCGACAAGACGAAGATCCCATGGACTCCTAAAGCTAAGAAAGAATTTGTCGACTGCAAATCAGCACTGTCAACAGCCGCGCGAGTGGCATTTTGCTCACCGTCCTCGCCACTTATTTGGAACCGTCTTAGAGCAGTCAGAGAATAGAAAAATGAGTCCAGTCGGCTATTTTTCTCGCGAATTACTGCCGCCAGAGACAAGATACAGCACATATGATCGTGAGTTACTCGGGATCTACGCGGCCATGAAATTTTTCAAACACATCCCCGAAGGTCGGCGCTTCATAGTCCGCACGGATCATCGTCCATTGATCTATGCACTAGCGCAGCGCTCCGACAAAGCATCACCGAGGCAAGCTCGCCATCTTGACTACATCGCCCAGCAAGACATAGAAATAACCTACATCAAAGGTGAAAACAACTCTGTGGCAGATGCACTGTCGCGAATCAATGTTATCGAATGGCCAACAAGACTGAGTCCAATCGACATTGAAAAAGCGCAAATTGAGGATGAAGAACTCGAGCAACTGCTGGAAAACAGCGCACTCGACTTGCAACGCCTCAGCGTTGGCGATCGTGAAATTTACTGCAATGTATACGTTGACAAACGATCCACACCGGACAAAGAGCTTGTGACAAGGATACGCCCGTACCTGCCTCAAAGCCTACGGCGTCGAGCATTCGACACATCACGGCCCATCACACCCGAGTGTCCGTGTCACGACACGCCAGCTGAGAGAAAAATTCGTGTGGCCCGGAATTGCGAAGGACGCCAGCACATGGGCAAGAGAATGCATTCCCTGCCAACAATCCAAAGTGCACCGCCACAATCGACTGATTCCCAACCACATCAATGTGCCTGACAACAGATTCGAGCATATACACCTCGATTTGATCGAGTTACCTACTGTGAAAACGCTGAGATACTGCCTAACAATCATCGACAGATTCACTCGATGGCCAGTTGCTGTCCCACTATCTAATATGGAAGCTGGTACTGTTGCTGACGCCTTGTACGCCCACTGAATCAGCCAATTTGGTACTCCACTGGTCATCACGACAGATCACGGAAGTCAATTCGAGTCGAGACTGTTTCGTGCACTCACGGACATGTGCGGAATTTAGCGGATACGCACAACATCCTACCATCCGCAGTCAAATGGAATGGTGGAACGATGACCAAACATGTTTGTAACACTCTCCGAACATAATTTAAATGACGGAGAACATTCGCGAAGAATCAGGCGCAGATGGTTGCAAATGTTTTTAAGGTGAAAAATGTTATTTATAGTTTTTTGGAATTCCCACCATAAAATTGCTTTGAAACATTCGTTAGTAGAATAATTTAAGCAACCTCGGTCGGAATTGGTGAAAAATGTTATTTATAGTTTTTTGGAATTCCCACCATAAAATTGCTTTGAAACATTCGTTAGTAGAATAATTTAAGCAACCTCGGTCGGAATTTTTCATGAGGGTGAAAATACTGTGTTCATTGAAAATTTCATTAGATGACAAGCAAAAAATATTTTTGCACTGATCGCATGATTTATGTAGTTTTATTTCATGAGGGTGAAAATACTGTGTTCATTGAAAATTTCATTAGATGACAAGCAAAAAATATTTTTGCACTGATCGCATGATTTATGTAGTTTTAGAAATTTTCTCGATAGATATCCACTAACATAATAAATGGCATTTTGTTCGTTTAGATTCACGCTATCATCACGTCCCATATGCGGGTCACAATCGGAGTCGGTTAACAAACTTGAAACTAATAATTGGACTTTCGAAAATTGATCGGGGTCAGCAAGGGGTTTGCAGTGCAAATCTACAATCGAACTCAAAGTGGAGAAGGATTTATTATCATCGTTTTTGCAATTTGATGACTTTGAAATTTTAGATATTTGTGTTATTAAATTGTGTCGCATCCCAGTCTTAAACTGAGTAGGTGATGGACGCGTCGAACAACCATTTTTTTAAATTGTGTCGCATCCCAGTCTTAAACTGAGTAGGTGATGGACGCGTCGAACAACCATTTTACTGGCGAACGGTGGCAAAAAAATTTTCCAATGAATCTTGGTTGATTTGTCTCGTTCGCAAGCGTGGGATGTTTCTGGCGAACGGTGGCAAAAAAATTTTCCAATGAATCTTGGTTGATTTGTCTCGTTCGCAAGCGTGGGATGTTATATTTTTCAGCTAACTCTCTACAAAGGTGGATAGCGCTATTGATTGATAATTGCATACCCTTGATGCATGGAGGAAATTGTTTGTCATGTGGCTTTTTAGGTATAAACCGACAATTCCCTAAATGTTCGAGCATTTCTTTTAAGAATTGGCTATGTTCTGAGTCTGGAGTCATTGAGTAATCTAATTTTTTTTTTGTCACCACTTTGTGTATCGCACCGCGAGTTTAAACAATCGAATAATTTGTCTATATCGGTTACAAATACACCCGTTTTCTCATTATCCGGAAAACAGTTAAGTATAAAATAATTCATTAACGAGTACGCGTCGGACATCGACTGAGAGAAAATTTGTGCAGCGAGAGAAACAGTCATTTTTTCATTTGTTCCTGGATCTAAATGCCGATCAGTGATTTTTCGCAATAAATTTACCGGCGTTTGTTTATTCAAATTAACAACCTGATGAATTACATTCCAATCAACATCCCCATCTTTATAGTGCAATCTTTTGTCAAGTAAATTATTACGAAAAGACTTTAATAAATGTGGAGGATCAAATACAACAAAAATTTTATGCCCACCATTTAAGAAAAAAAAAGGTTTATCTACACTGACATCAAACGCTTTATAAATTCCTAAATTGCGGGATCCCTGATCACAAATTAAAACTTTGACAATTAAATTATGCTCGTTGATTTTCATAATCGTGTTCCTCATCATGTCGTGAGTCTTTGCGGAATTATTGCTCGCACCAAGGAGCCAATAGCCGACAATTTGTTTCATCGGCTTATTAAGCCATGTTATCATGCACACAAGAGCATTCTTTGCAATTTTCGTTGTTCTAGTTTTTCCGTCATCCTCGACTCCTTTAAATTCGTCTAAATGTCTATCATAATGGATTTCAGGGGACAAGGAAATTTCATCGAATAAAACAGTGACTACGCGATCTTCAACTGGTCGATTCTTGAAACGGAGTTTTAGCTCTTGCAAAATTGATTCATTAAGACCGGGATAAATAGCGAATTGTTTTTGATAAATGTTTAACGTTCTGATAGATGGTAGATTGAGAACTTTTGAAAGTGTGCGATAACATTTGGCAGAGTGATATTTAATAGTAAGAGCAAAATCTTTCAATTCTTTTGTAAATCGTCTTCGATTTTTCTTGACATTTAATAAACGCACATGTGTTGAAAAAAGGGCAAAGGATTCATGATCAAAATGCTCTTCGAGGGTCTGTATGCATTTATCAAGTTCCTGTTCGCAATCCACGTTTTCACATGCTCCAAACGGTGAATTTTGCTCCGAAGCTTCGCAATAAGCCGCTTTTGTGCGTATAAGCGCATAGATTTTGGTGTAAGCATCATATCGCGGCTCAAAATCGTTCGCTTTTTCGGTGGTGTTGTTTGTGACTGCTCACCTGGTGCGTTGAATTGAAGGCTTCTCGTAGCTGCTGCGGTTTTTCTACTCGGAGTATGGACGATCTCGCTGTTCATATCCGACGCCGGCGGTGGAGTTCTTTCTTGTGGCTCTGTAAGACCTATATATGCGTTAGTGGTTGATTGCAATGATTCGTTCTGAATATCATGGATTTACTCATTCTTATCAAGTATTTGAATTACATTCATTTGAATTTGACGTTGATATTATGCAACAATAATCATTCATGCTAAGCACGGATCAGAAAATTATTTATCTTCATTATTTGTTTATAGTACGCGACAAGAGAACGAGTCGGGGGGTTGTTAGTTAACAGGGACAACATTAACTTTCATAAAGTGAGTTACGATTACTTTCCAATTCATACCTCCATCACATATTCTCTCTACAATCGTAGGAACATTTTCAAGTGTTAAATTAACAATTGATGGTTCATTGGTCTCCACTGATGCTGATGGTTTTCCACCCTGCGGTTGTTTCGTCGTGGTAGGATTGTGGTGCAGTATTTGTGCCTTCAGAGGCTCGTCAGCTGGATGCTGATGGATTTCAACCAAAACCGGACGATTGCCTATGAAAAATACGCAATTTTTAAAAGCATCGTTTTTTTTATTTATCAAGCGATTAAACAATGTGCAAGCTTACCAATTATGTTTGTTGGAGGTTGAGATGTATTTTCAGCTATTTCTAATGACGTAGCTGGATAAAGTGTTGGAACTGCATCTGGACGCAACAAAGGTCTTGGTGGTGAATTTTTTTTGTAGTCTAGCTGAGTAAAATGAAGGCTACAAATCCGCGTAGTATGTTGAGTTATTTTGTCAATGTGAGCGAAATACATCCATTTTTTACGACTGTAACAATTATAATAAGAGCATTACTAAGAGGTATCGAACGAAAACAAGGTTATGTTGATTTACATAGTAGTCGTCATTCAACGTGTATACGGTTACTTACGTTGAAATTTTTTGCGGAAAATTGAAAAAATGGAGCTCCTTATTAATGCGTGCCTTGGAGCTGCATCCTTTTACGCAACATGCCATTTTTTACGATAAAAAAACCATATCACACGACAAATTTTTTCGCACACTCCTCGCTGTAGAAGGATTTTGGATAATATCGATACCGGACTCGTGTTTTACCATGAGCTGATGAATTCATTACTGTTTTACCATTACAGAGTAGGCTATATTTTTTCCTCTACTCCGAATGGGGATAAACTCCTCTTTTTCATTGAAAACCCGTATATATAAGTACACGACAAATGGCATTATTAATAATTTTTTTTTACTATCGATTAGATATTGTATAAGAAGCAATTATTGGACGTGAAACCTGGTTAATGGTGTGTAGAAAACTTGATTCGTCGGTAACTCCCGAAAGGTAAATGCGACTGTAATAATGTTAAAACAGTTTTCGTTGTGCGGACACGGACAATTACATCACGCTTAAAGATCCCGATAACCGGACGATTAAATCACACTTATTAATCCGTTTATCGTGAATCTATTATTAAAATAATTATTGACACAAGTAACAATTGAACATTCGAAAAAAAAATAAAGAAAGTGATAGAGGAACATCACATCGGTTACTGACATAACCTGCAAACAGTATCAGACATCGACGTATGCCATGGGTATGAATCTATATAATTTAACATATCGAAATTAATCTCGTACTTAATTTTTTTTTTCCCTAATAGATTCTCCAGCATCTCATGATGGTAGTAGTAGTGATGATCTCGACAATAATGCTGACAATGAAATGCTTACTGTTGGGCAAACATTTGGATCCTTGCAGAGCTTAGAAGATTTTGTACAAGATTTTCAACAGGCCTCGAAAACAGGATTCTATCGCCGTGATGTTCAAACAATTAAACAGTGCCGTAAAAAAGGTATCAGGAGACCACTCAACGAAGATTTAAAATATTACAAAATCAAATTTCATTGCATTCATGGAGGAAAATCTTTCAAGTCGCGATCAAAAGGCATCAGAGCTTCAGCGTGAGTTTATGCCACATATTGTTTGTGAATATTGTCCTATATATAAATAAAGATTTTTCAATTAATTAATTCAACTACCAAATTTGTTTCAGGACCTTTCAAAAATTCTGCAAAGCTTTTTTTTCAGTTCAGATAAACGACGATGGGAATAACTTTGTTGTTACCAAGCTGTGCTTAAATCACAATCATCGCTGTAGTCAAGTATGTCTATTATTTAGATATTTTCAAATAACTGCTTATTATGTTTTCTCGTGCTGTATTTTATAATTCATTTAATTCTTGGATTTTTTTTGTCAGAAATTATTTTGCCAGCTACCCCATGCACGGGGATTAACACGGAAAGAAAAAAAAACAGCTGCTTTGCTTGATCCCGTCGTAAATAATCATGTTTTAGGAGACTTGTTAAATGTCGATGATGAAGACATTATCAAAGCCAATATAGACGCAACGGTGGACTTGTTAAGAGAGACATACGGTAAATACAAACCATTAAAATCAATTTATTTATAACGAGATATATCGCTGTCTATATAGCTCATTATGAAGACAAGAAGAATAAACATTTATCTGTTTTTAGGAGCACAATGCGAGGTGTTGGAAATCAACGATGTTATTAAAGGAATTTTTTTAGTCACTGACGCAATGAAAAAGTCTATGGAGGCCTATCCTGAATTTTGCGGAATAGACGGGTCCTTTAAAATGATTCATAGCGACACTCCTATTTATTTATTCGTCGTTGAGGACTCTGAAGGATGTATGGACATTGTAGCAGCCGTTTTTCTCATGTCTGACGATCAAGATTCCATGACATGGATCATTAATTGTTTTAAAACTGCACATCCTGTATGGGTACGAATTCGGATACTGATGATTGATAAAAATGTCATCGGACAAGATATTATACGCCACAATTTCCCATCAGCGACAATTTGTATGTCAGCTTTTCATTGTCAACGTGCTTTCCATAATGAGATAACCTGCGCCAAATTAAATCTTAGTTCCGGGCAAAGGAAATGTGCTCTACATATTCTGACGCGAATGATATACTCTGCCACAACGGAAGCAAAGTACGAGGAATTCCACCGATCTTTGCGACACCTTCCAACATCAGTGTGGCGATATTTCGACGATTCTTGGCATGATATTCGCCATATATGGACATTGTCGACGAATTATGTACAGCAAAATTTTTTAAATACGACAAACAGTCGTATGGAATCTCTTTCGAGTAAGATCACTTCTACAATGAAAGAATACACAACGTTGTCCGAATTTGTGCGGCAATTCTTCGTTCTACTTGTGTGTCTGAAAAGTGAACGTGATAAAAAAGCAGCTTATGCATATCAAAAACGACCAATTGTTGAAATTGGTTTGGATGATAGTAAGGAGTATTATTTCAATTTATTAACACGGTATGCTTTTAACTTTATCGAAAAAGAATTACGAAAACGGAATACGATTACAATCTTGCCAGGGCGTGAAGAAGAGGATCACGTATTATTTAATATCGAAATTGAGTGGCAAGATCAATTAATATCAGTCACAGCACAGACTTGTGAATGTAGCTTATTTACATCGATGAAGCTCCCGTGCAGGTTTGTTAGATAATTGATATGCAGTTTATTGCAAAAAAACTGATAGACATTTATCGTTTTATTATAAACATTTTATACATTCTTTTACAGACATATCTTTGCTGTGCGGCAATACTTGGACATGCCCTTAGAAATAGGCAACATCTGTGCACAGCGTTGGACTCGGATAAGCTATTATAATCATCAAAAGCTGTTCATCGAGAGTGATCATGATGACGATAATGATGAAGGCTACCAACAGATTGAAGGACATGTAGCTAAGCACGCCCCAAAACACCGAATCAATAAACAGCGTGAAAAGTATCGAAAAGCTTTTGTAATTTGCAAAAAGATTGCTCAAGTAGCAGCTGACTTTTCAGGGGAAGAATTTCTGGACCGATTGCGATCTTTGCAAGAGCTTAAAACAGACTGGGAAAACAGACTTATTTGACGTTATGTGTTAAATATATTCCAAAAGATTAAAAAATAAAAGGTTTTGTATCCAATTAACGTTATCATGTATTCTACTGCATGCCCTATGTTCCAATATTGATTATATCTCGCTGGTTGCTATATTTTTTAATTTGTTATTAATTAATATTGCTTGAAACATAAATCCAACTATATTTGCGTTACTAAATAGCAGAAAATAATTTGAAATTTTTATCAACACATGTACCTTTCTGAAAAATTGAATAATTAATTTTTAATAATTAAATTTTTACTAATTAAATAATTAATTCAATAAATAATTGCAGCTGAATACTTCAATGTTATATAGTAATCATTAAATGGACGAATATACCACACTTATTCGTCCATGATCCGGATTTATAAGCTACGTTTGTTCGTCCGGTCGTTAGTTGGTACCTGAAACGCATGGAGGCGCTGGATATCGTATACGCCTGCTTCTCCTCTATTCTAATCCTCTTTGCACGAGGCTATGAGATTTCCCCGCCCGATCGATCGTACTACCGTTGTACATGAAAACATCGGTCCTCAAAGCGAATGTTTTCAGCCCCCTCGAGGCACATACGTTCGGTGTCTAATTTGGAGAAACTCTTAATCTATTCAAGTAATTAGAAATAATTTAGCTATTAATTCAAGTGGTAATTAATTGATTTGTTCATTTGGAAATATTTCAATCGAAGTGCTCGTATGGCTTGTAACGTTAATGGCATCTTCACAGCTTTAAATTAAGCGCGCGCTCCGTCACAGCGCCACTACGATCAACAGCGTAAGAATCGATATTATAGGTTATGTGTGCCCGATGCCATAAACACGCGGCGTTTTTTTGAGTGTGCACTTGATAAACCGTAAAAAATATACAAAGTAGACTGTTAAATTGTGAATTAAAAATGAAAAAATGATGCCATAAACACGCGGCGTTTTTTTGAGTGTGCACTTGATAAACCGTAAAAAATATACAAAGTAGACTGTTAAATTGTGAATTAAAAATGAAAAAAGGTACATGAGCTACTTATTCAGCGATGAACCGATACCGAAAAGATCTCGGAATCGACGAGCAGCAAAATTGCGCGATTTGTGAATTAAAAATGAAAAAAGGTACATGAGCTACTTATTCAGCGATGAACCGATACCGAAAAGATCTCGGAATCGACGAGCAGCAAAATTGCGCGATGAACGAGAACGTGAACAAGCACAGGTTGGTGATGAATTTGGAAATAACCAGCCTGATGTTAATGTTTTCTCGTTCGCAAGCGTGGGATGTTATATTTTTCAGCTAACTCTCTACAAAGGTGGATAGCGCTATTGATTGATAATTGCATACCCTTGATGCATGGAGGAAATTGTTTGTCATGTGGCTTTTTAGGTATAAACCGACAATTCCCTAAATGTTCGAGCATTTCTTTTAAGAATTGGCTATGTTCTGAGTCTGGAGTCATTGAGTAATCTAATTTTTTTTTTGTCACCACTTTGTGTATCGCACCGCGAGTTTAAACAATCGAATAATTTGTCTATATCGGTTACAAATACACCCGTTTTCTCATTATCCGGAAAACAGTTAAGTATAAAATAATTCATTAACGAGTACGCGTCGGACATCGACTGAGAGAAAATTTGTGCAGCGAGAGAAACAGTCATTTTTTCATTTGTTCCTGGATCTAAATGCCGATCAGTGATTTTTCGCAATAAATTTACCGGCGTTTGTTTATTCAAATTAACAACCTGATGAATTACATTCCAATCAACATCCCCATCTTTATAGTGCAATCTTTTGTCAAGTAAATTATTACGAAAAGACTTTAATAAATGTGGAGGATCAAATACAACAAAAATTTTATGCCCACCATTTAAGAAAAAAAAAGGTTTATCTACACTGACATCAAACGCTTTATAAATTCCTAAATTGCGGGATCCCTGATCACAAATTAAAACTTTGACAATTAAATTATGCTCGTTGATTTTCATAATCGTGTTCCTCATCATGTCGTGAGTCTTTGCGGAATTATTGCTCGCACCAAGGAGCCAATAGCCGACAATTTGTTTCATCGGCTTATTAAGCCATGTTATCATGCACACAAGAGCATTCTTTGCAATTTTCGTTGTTCTAGTTTTTCCGTCATCCTCGACTCCTTTAAATTCGTCTAAATGTCTATCATAATGGATTTCAGGGGACAAGGAAATTTCATCGAATAAAACAGTGACTACGCGATCTTCAACTGGTCGATTCTTGAAACGGAGTTTTAGCTCTTGCAAAATTGATTCATTAAGACCGGGATAAATAGCGAATTGTTTTTGATAAATGTTTAACGTTCTGATAGATGGTAGATTGAGAACTTTTGAAAGTGTGCGATAACATTTGGCAGAGTGATATTTAATAGTAAGAGCAAAATCTTTCAATTCTTTTGTAAATCTTCTTCGATTTTACTTGAGTAGTATCGGGTAGGATTCTGCGAGACAGGGGGGAAAGGGGAGATAAGGAGACGCTAGTTTTTGTGTTTGTATAGATAAGGTTGAGTGTTTTTTGTGTATTTAGAGGGTTGGTGGAATTTGGGTGTTTAATTTGAGGGTAGATAGTGTGGGTGCTGTTTGGGCCGGATCGTGGGGTGGGGTGGTGATTCGGGTAGGATTCTGCGAGGAGGTGGTGGGGTGGTGTTTTGGGTGGGGTGCTGTTTCGGGTAGGATTCTGCGAGACAGGGTGGGGTGCTGTTTTGGGGCCTAATTGGGTGAGGTGACGTAATAGATGGTCGATGTTTAATGAGAGGGTGGGTAGGTGGTAAAATATATGTAAATTAGGTATGGAAGGGTTGACCGGTCGATTTTGATATAAAGTTAATGATAAAATAGTGATAAACGAAGAGGGCAAATGTGTTGGAGGTATCAGGCGCGTAGGATGAGGGAAGAGGCCGACCGGGAAAGCGGGGAAATCGAGTCCCCATCTTGTCGGGCCGTGAAGGCGGGCCCTTGCTTGAGTCGGGAAACTCGGGGGAGTAGGGAAAGCGCGTAGGTGGGGACCCTTCTCTTGCCAGCGTGAGGGTGGGAAAATCTCGGCGCGCGAAGGGTAGGGAAAGTCGGGCCCGGGCGGCGTGACTCCTACCGTAGTATGGGCGCCTAATACTTTTTTTTATATGCCTCGCGATGAATTTAGCGTTTTTAATTGATTGGAGGGTTTGAATTGAACGCGGATCAAACAGGGTGATAAAAGGTGGGGTGTATAAAGGTGTACGGGGTAGAGGTAAAGTAATAAAGGGGTAATATCAAGATATTCTGCTAGCTTACTTATATTCAGGGCGTGGTCGCTAATATTTTCCGCGTGTATTGTTTTAATTTATAAATTAATAAAAATTGCGAAGGGAAGGGAAAATAATTATGAACAGAATATTAGTTTTTACCTTATATTGATACAAATTAAAAAATATATATATAAATAAAATTTATCGCTCCCGCCATCTCCGCTTCAACGTGGGTCTATAACAGATAAAGAGAGCGAGTGCGATTAAAAAATTGAAAAAGGGAGGGTGTAAAAGAGACAATTTTTATTACTTACTTACTCGATGACGGGTTATTATCCCAGTCTTCTTCTTCTTCCTCCTCGTCCTCGTCCCAGCTCA
>MVJL01007044.1:0-17907 GCA_002156465.1 Macrocentrus cingulum | reverse complement strand
TTTTTTTTTCGACCTCTCTGCACGGATATTTTTATATTTCGAAAATATCTTGAGAACTACGTGGTCTACAGTATTTTTCCTTATGACCTTTTTTAAAGGATTTTTAATGAACTTTAAAAAAGGTCTCTAACAAAATTTTCATAACTCTCACTGTTATCAAGATATTTTCAAGAGAAAAAAAAAATTTGCAGTCAAATTTTCAATTTTATGAAATATTATGTGTTTACTTTTTTAAAAATATTAAAAAAACTACGCACGTGACAGAATTTTTTCATAAAACCTTTTTTGTAGAGAATTTCAAGCCCTTCAAAAAAGGTTCAATGTAATATTCCTGTAAAACATACCAATTTTGAGATATTTCCAAAATAAAAAATTCAATTTACGTTAACAAAAAAGTCGGATAAATTGATAAATTTTTTATATACGTAAATATCTCAAAAACGCTGTGTTATACAGTATTTTTCCTTAGAAGCATTTTTAAAGATAATAAAATTCTCTATAAAAAACATCTGATGTGAAATAATTCTATTTCCCACAGTTTCCAAGATATTGCTAATAAAATGAATAAAAAAAATCTGAAGCGTCCCCAACCTTCATTATTTTCCAATTTCCAAGAACATTGAGAGCTCTGTTGATAATTATACATGTGAAAATGAGATTGGCCATGAAGGATACGTGTATTATTGCAGTATATCCGGCACAGACTAGCTTTCAATGAATCTCAGATGACACTTGAGCGTGGTGGAGTGACGTGCGCTCGAGATTCTCCATACTTCGAGTCAATAAAGTCGTTACATTCTGTGCCGACGAGGTTTTAATTCACATAATGCACATTCTTCATCCCTCTCCCTTCACATAAATTTATCACGTGCACACACATGACGCCTATATGTAAAGAGTTCAACGAACGTGACGCGAGCGCCATCTCAGATGATGATTCTGGGGCCAAAGGTTCCTTTGCGCCATCCAACTCGGCTTTATATTCACATTTGGCTTTCAAAAACTCTGTATTTATCATTGACTCGTTACATGTGCTGTGACACATCTTAAAGCGGACGTCGAGTTATATTTATCGGACGGAAATGCTGTAAAATTCTATTTTTACCCACTGGCCATGCATTTAAGACGACTAAACACATCAAGATCAATGTCCAAAGTTGATTTTAAAAAATTTTTAGGGTTCAAACATGTGGATTTCATTGCGTGTATACATATTTAAGGCGTGTAGATTCGTTATTATGCGTAGGTCCGTGTCCTTGTAACAAGAGGCACATTTTTTTGCGTTCAACGGGGTATTATTTCTCGGGTCAATCCAGGTCAAATTGATGTCTCGTGTATGCTAGTCACATTATTCGACCATTCGGCGCCAGTTTTCATTCTGTTTCGCTTGCGAAATAAATATTAAGTGGTTGTACTGTCACTTTGTGCAAGGTCGATCGTTGGATTTTTTTTTTCTATCGTGAATATCTTTGAAAATATTAGTCGTAGGAAAAATTTACATAAGACCTTTTTTGTAGTTCTTAAAATTTTATTTAAAAAAGGTTTTAATAAAAAATTTCGATAATCTCATAATTTTTGAGATATTCGGCAATAAAAAAACATTGATCATATTCTACTTTTTATGAGATTAAAAAATGGACTTTCATAAAATTGTAAATATTTTGAAAATGATGAAAGTTATGAAAATTGTGCATTAAAGATTTTTTATAGTTCTTAAAATTATCTATAAAAAAGGATTTAAACAATATTCTTGTAAACTCCGCAGTTTTGGAGATATTTTTAAAGGAAAAAAATTTGATTATTCAATATATTAAATTCAGACAAATACTTGAATTTTTTTTTTCGACAATATCTTAAAAACGGTTAGGATTATTGAAATTTTTTTCTAAATCTTTTATGTAGCCAATAAAATTCTCTTTAAATATACTCTTATGTAAAAATCATGTAAACCACGTAGTTTTTAAAATATTTGCGATATAAAAAAATAGAAAATTTTTTACAAATGATTGAAATCAATTTTTCCATTAAACAAAACAATATTCCTTATGCGATGCTTCTGGATATATATTTCCCATGATCTAGATGTTTCATCTTGATCTAATCCAAGTGATAACCTTTATAGCGCGGAAATTGTTGAATAGATCCGTTATCTCTTGATGGCTGATATATAGAGTTTGAGAGGTCGTTTTATCGAGTTTTGTTCAGTCACGTTTCCGATCCAATCCAACCTCTTGCGACCTTTTTCAAGTTTTGTAATATTAATCGTAATCACAGAGGTTAATCTGACAATATAAAAAAATTTTTTCCTCATTAATTTATACTAAAATTCAAAATAATATTAAAAGAAAACTTTTTGTTTGTTGACAAATGTTAAATTTAATGATTCGAATGAACGTGTGCACAGACTGTAAAAATGTTTTAGTTATTTTTGAATATTTAAATTCGATATTTTGCATGCCAGGAGGAAAGTTTGAAAATTGTTTTGAGACGAATCCGAGTACGTGGAATTTATGTTTATCCATTGGGGGCCTAAAGAACTCGCGGGAACACACGGGATTGTCGCTGAAATATATACATTCTTCTTGAACAGGTTTTATCTTTATCGTACGCCGTAAATTCTTGTGGATATTTCATTGTTTTTTCATTCTTTCAAGAGTTTTCTCAGCGACATGATGAAAACTTATATTCAAAAAAACAACATCAACAAAAAAAAACTATAAAGAAAAAAGTACGAGGGAGAGTGGCCATTAAAATTGAGAATATTTTTGTCAGCTGGACGTGTGACAAAACACGTTCGAGGTTTCAGGTTAATGTAATCTGACCTTCGACATCGCCACAAGTTCATTGATCCGTTCGAGAAGCTCACGTATAATATTGACGTTAGGTAAGATCGTTAATTTGAGAGACATAACCTGCATTAAATTTTAATTTAATAACTTGATAATCGGTTATTTTTATATTTTCTTGTATTGTAAAAATTTTTATTGCGGAAATATCTCGGTAAATTTAAGATTTAGACAAATTTACATATAATACTTTTTTGTAGACAATTTTTTGAGCTACAAAAAAGTTTTCAATGAAATTTCTGTAAGTTTGACTGTTTTCGTGAGCTTTTTAGACTAATGCAACTACAAAAAAATTTTATCGTGAAGCAAAAACATTTAACACTTTATTTCATAGTTATTTCCCATAAATTTGAGGTTTAAGGGGTGGCCAATGGTTTTAAAAAGACGCCAGGGGATTACAAATTTTTTGGGTATTTTTGGGACTCTAAAATCTCAAAAAATAAAAGAAATACAAAACTTTTGTTCAAAATAACCTTTTTTCGACTTTATAAAATTCTCTATAAAAAGTTTCCTAGTAAAATTATTCAATCTCCAATAGTATTCGAGATATATACGATAAAAAAATGCTGATTCGTTATTTTTCCTATATAAATGAATAATTTTTTCCCCTCTCGACAAACGCTGTGCTCCCCAGGGGACGAGTTGGGGGAGGTTATGGCACGGGGTGTGTCGGACACGAAGGTTGCTCGAGCAGACGAGGGTTGGAAAAAGCGGGTGAATGTACCAGGAAATACCAGACAGACAGTTTTATAGAGTGAGAGTGCGCGAGGCTTTAACAGATCAAGCAAATAATTAATTACCCTTGATACAAGCTGTTTGTAGCCATCAAACGGGACATGTTGTATTCAATATTGGTTATATCCAAAGGCCGCTATGGGAAATCAATCGATTATACGCGCTCTGAGTCACATCGCTGTGAGTTCGGTAGCCATAGCTAACGTCTACTCAGCGTCGTCGCCCTCTCAGTCACGGATGAATAAATTTTCAAGTAACCTGGGGGACCATGCTGACAAGAGGAAAGTATACTCAGAGGGATGCTGGGGCATGCATGGAGAAAAAAAATGAGGGTTGTTATTGAGTCGAAAAAAATTTTTTTGTCTCCATCAAGTGAAAACTTTCTGACGAGTAAAAAAAATACGGCGCACTTTCGTGAATAGCTCGAGAACTATTGTATATAAGAAATTTTCACTGTAAACCTTTTTTGTAGAGGGCTTCAAAAGCCAAAAAATGGCGTCTGGAAAAATATTATGGCTTTAGTACAAAAGCAACAAACGAACATTTTAGTACTCACATTTAATGAAAACTATATTTTACTATTTTTAAAATATTTCGAAAACTACTAGAGATATGAAATTTTTATGTAAAATCTTATTTGTAGCTCTTTTTCTCCTCTAGAAAAAAGGTTCTGATGAAAAAATTCTCTGAGCAATATCTTCCAAAATATTTTCATATTTATTTCGGTGCTAATATTTGAATTGAATAAAAGTGATATTTTTAAATAAGTAGAAATATCTCAAAAACTATTAGAGTTACAAAATTTTTACTAAAAAGGTTTTTTGAAGCTTTTTTTCTCCGCTACAAAAAATATTCCAAGAAAAAAATTCTCAAATCAATATTTTCAAAGATATTATTTAAGCAAAAAAAAATTGCAATTTTTTCCTGGCTTCTACTAAGCGATTTTTTATTCCTGTAATACGCGTCAATAGCATGAGCTACATCCTCTCTCAAGCCTCAGCGATGACTCAGAGTTTCTCCAGCGATAAGGAACTGACCTGGGAGGACTAGAAATGGCCTCGCACATTGTATATAACGACATCTTCAACGGTGGGACGAAATCGGGAAGATGGAAAGTCGCGTTGCGCGATGTAAATTTTACGCTGAAAGATTGCGGAAGTGTATATAGTACTATGTCTACTATTAAGGTGATTATAACTGTTTTGTATTTGAGGTGTTACTTGTTAATTTCTTTCACTTAATGGCTGTTTTTTTTTTTTTTTTTTGGTGGAATTAATTGACTGGAGCAAGTGTGTATACAGCACATAAATCAAATCGGGGAGTCAAGATTAACGACGTGTCACTCAAAGCATAATTGGCCATTTTTTGCTCCCACTGCAACAAAAGAAGACACACCTACACGCGGAAAATATAATGCCCTCGAACTAGGCAAAGTTCAAAGCCCTGATATTGTTCGTCTGGTGTGTCGCTTGGACACACAGCAACTCTTTTCTGTGAGCCATCTCTTCTTCCTGTGATTACAACGACGCTCAATTTGCAAATGAATCTGTCTCGTTCGCAGCTATCGCTTCATCATGCTTGACACACACCGTAATGACAAAAAGAAACATTAAAAAATTTATTTTACACTTTAAAAAAAGAGAATTTTGTCTCAAATAGACAAATTTGATTCTTTAAAATCTTAATTTCAATGAAATATAATTTTTAGTTGGATATAACAGATATTGTGAGAATAAATGCAAATTTTTTTCATGTTCTTGGTTGGAATTGATGATTCAGCATTATTTATGTTAGTTAAAGTATTTAGAATGAGTTTTATAAGTTTTAGGTTGAGGTAATTGTTTTTTAATTGAAATTTTCTAAATATTTCGTTGTCTAAGATTTTTTTTTGTTTTTTTTTTATCAATAACTCGACAAATAATCATGATAATAAAAAATGTGATAAAGAGTAAAATATTGAGGACAATATTTTCTGTAAAAAATATAAAATAAAAAATTTTTTCGTGTTTCTTTTGGTTTTTTGAAATATTACCATTTTTTGGAAATTCTTTTTTTTTTTTCAAAATATCTTGAAAACAATGCAAAATATGAGAAAATTATATTCTCTCTTAGTAACCGAATTATCAGCTAGTACAAAGAAGAAAACAAAAAAAAAATCTAAAAATTGTAAAAGGCTCTTTAAAATTTGGCAAAAACAGAATTTTCTTTATTTAAGATTTATTAAATTTATCCAATTTTTCCAAAATAATGATAAAAACGTCACAAAATAACAGATAAATTTCCAAGTTTTAATTTTATCGTATAATTTTTCCATCATGAAACTCGAGTTTAACACTTAAAATCAAAACTCTTTCTTATTTCAATGTCTCGCCCCTCCAGAAAAAAAACCACCACCACCACCACCATCAAAATCCACTTGAAAATATTTTCCCAAGCTGAGATGAGAGACCTAAGTGACTATGCGAGCCTCGAAATAACATTGACACTGCACGCAAATGCCGTGGCGGAAGAGGATGAAAAAACCGTATAGCGGACAAATGCCTGAAGGAAATAATATTGGAAGTCATGGAAAAAGATATTTCCTGCGGAAAATAGTTGGAAATGAATGGTATTATTTCTTAGTATGTGGTAAGTACATATATTTATGAAGCACCATTGAATATATAGTCTCATATTTTTTCCACATTTGGAATGACTGCGCGCGTTCGATTGCGGCGCGACGTGCAGGACGCGACGACGACGACGATTCACATGTTAGGTATACATATAATGTCGGAGAACCGCTGCATTGTGGGGACTGAACTTGGTGTCTAAATATAGAAGCTGTTCGTTTTATCTTTTGCGATGTATTCTTGCCGCGGCAACCCTTTACAACCGCATTGTTTACGACTGTCCCATTGCCTGGCAATTATCCGTGCTCTCAGCTTCCAACGAGTTTAACAGAATAAAATGGACAAAAAAAAAAGAAACCGGAATATTCGGATATATCGAGAGTATCAATTGAATAATTTTACGGTTTATTGAACTACTATTCACTGTATATTCACTTTCATTCAATTTTCCTTTCATTACAACACACTCTTCAATTTCAATTGCTATTCAATGTCAATAACTTTCATGTCAATGACCAGAAAAATTTCTTTTTTTTTTTCATTTTTATCACATTCAATGCATTTACTCTTTTAAATTGGTCAATAAATCATAGTTTTTAACTTGTCAACTTGTTTGTTTTTTTTTTTTATTAAAAAATTATAATCAAAAGAATTTTTAGTGTTAAAATTATTTTTACGAGTTTGAATAAATTTTATTTTAATTTTTGCTAGTTTAATATTAAGCTGCCACCAATGTAAAAAAAAAAAAAGAAAAATTTTTAAGAGAAAACTTTTATTTTCAAGCATTTTTGGGTATTTTTAAGGTAAATTTAAGCTTATTTTTAACCTCAAATGTATAGAATTAACTATTATTAAAGAATTTATTGTAGTTACCGAATAATTTTTTTTGCAAATTTTTTTTCAATTGCATGCAGGTTTGATACATTTTTATCTCTTTTAAATGTCGTAAAACTTCTCTCTCACTGCTTCGTTATTGATAAAAGTGCAACATAGTTAGTCGTATTTTTATCAACATTTAAGTAACTGTGGGAAGTATTTTTTTATAATTTAAAACACTAATTTCCAGGGTTCAATAAAAAATTATTCTGTAAATTTTCATTAATTTTGAGGCATTTCGACCTCACGCCACTATACACACTTACGAATGGAAAAAATAAAAAAACTAATTTTTTGGAGTTGTTAATAAAAAAAAAAAAATTTTTTATACTTATCGTGGGGATTGAAAAAAATTTTTTTTCAAACAAGTTATTTACTATAGTAGAACAATTTTTTTTTACTTTTTCAATAGCGTAAAGGTTGAGTATTTTCAGAGAGTGCAACATTGCTATATATAGCGGAAAACGATAAATTAAATATTTTACGACTAATAAAATATAGTTTTAGTTCGATTTCCCATAAAACGAGTACAAGAAATATGGAAGTTACAGACAGACAGGTCCATTGTGATTGTGGTGACGACACAGACACGGTGCGCGGGGCAAGTGTGCATGTTGGGCGTGGGCGAGGTTTGATTCATTCGTGTTGTGGGCCACATGAACGCGTTGTGCCGCGATCGAGCTCTTATATACGTCCTATCGGACTCTATCTTGCCTATAAACACTCGTGAGAGCCCCGAAGATGGAGAAAAAACGAGAGGGACGCACAGGGAGGCATCGGCGGTGGTCGTGGCCGTAGTGAAATGCGACTCGAGTCCAAAACGAGCGCTGTCCCATCCTGGATATGTCCATGATGCGGTTCCCAACCTCGTGCAGACTCGCCATAATCATTTCGAAATCTTGCGTTGTTAATGGTAATAGAATTTTACTTTTGAAAATAATTCGAAAAATATTTTTTCTAGACAGCAATTAGGTATATAAATCGACGCATCGCACAAAACTCAAGGAAAAACATGTGAAAAAATTGAATTTAAAAAATTTTAAATATAAAAAGTTTCAAATAAAATTTATTCTATTTTTAATTATCAACAACAAAGATCTCTAGACTTTTTTCAAAAAAATGACTAGTTTTTTGAATAACGAGTCTCACAGTTGCCGAGTATTCTCGTATCAAGGTGTTCATATAGTTTTTTCAAAAACTTTGACGTTCGCTACCAGCCAAATTAATTGATTTTTCGGAAAAAATTTAAGAACGTTATCTGTAGGCAATTAAAAATAAAATAATTTTTATTTGAAACATTTTACTCTCCAAATTATATTTTTCGTGAAAAATCCAGAAATTAATTTTTTTCATTTTTTAAGTCGGTAAGTAAAGAAGAAATTTTTTTGAATAAAACACATTAAAAAAATCATAGACCAAAATAAAACTATTTCTCACTCTTGAAAAAGTTTTGCCTCAGTTCGCAGACACGGTTGAGCTATAAGTATTTTTTTTACTAATTGTTTCAGGGTCAGACAAATGAGATATCCAATTATAAACTATTCATTTATCCTATATGTCCATGGACTAACTTTAATAAAATCCAAGGCACTGATTTCAAAACTTTGTTCTGCCGGTAAAAAAAAATCTATTAAACATCACACAATTGCATATTTATTTTACTTTGAAAAAAAAATTTTTTTTTTTCTACGAAACAAAAAATTAAATTATATAGAAAATATAGATTTTCAATATTGCTCGTAAAAAAATTGTTAAAGATTTTCTTAAGATTTTACTTGCTTATAGATTGAAAAAATTTTATATTTTAAAAATTGCGACTGAATTAATGATTTATAGGTTAACTACATGAATATTTTCTCTATATAATTTTAGATGATTATGATATAGAAGTTTTGACGTTGAAGAATATTGCATGACAGTGATTTTAAACCCCTGACCCGATGTTAAAAAAAATGAAAATATATAGTATAAATAGTCGAAAAAAATGAATTTTTTTATCGTTAGATAGTTAATTATGCAAATAATGTTTTTTTCCGGTGGATAATTTTATATGTCACGCGACGGTGTTTCTTTGATGGAAAACTGTGGCCCAAGGGTGAACCCGTGAACCGTGCAACAGCCCGGTAAATACCTGGCGTCATCGTGAGCCCGTTAATTCCGTTATCGTTTGAATCTAAGGCCCCCGTATAGCACGAGAACTAATTGCGATTTACAAGGTGGTCAAGAGTTTAGTTATCAGTGATATAAATACTCTAATGTTCACATTACTTATACATTTACAACTTTATAATTAGAAAAGTTATTCCAAAAATTTCTTTCAATTAGTGATCAAATTTAATTGCATTTTAATTAAACAATTGAAAATATTTTTTGCAAGATCTTTTAACTAAGTGACTTAACATTTTACTGAACATTTTACCAAAAAAAAGTCAAAATAGTTAATAAAAAAAACCTGTTTGTAGAAAATTTAACCCTTTATAAATTTTTAAAAATCTTAAATAATTCATGAGATTAACGAACGAGAAAAATGTGCTGTTTATAAAAATTTTTAATTTTTTATCAAAATCCGTTCAAGAGGAGACTGCATAAATGTAAGCGATTAAAATCTAAAAATTCGAATATTTCGAGTCATAAAACCTTAAAAAAGTGAAAATCACGAATAAAAAATTCCAAATAGTATTTCAATTAATTCTAGCATGTAATACCTTGGCATAAACCTCATTTTCCAAAGTCAATCTGACGTAACGTCAGTTCGACGTTCTCAAAACCATTATAAATGGTCATAAAAGTCACTATAACACAGCATAAAGTCATGAAAAAATAATGAAAAAAAAATCTGACATAGAATATAGAGTATACAGAGACTAAAGAATGCTATCGCATGACCTTGAAGTGCCTCTAACATGTCCTCAACTCTTCTAAGCTCGATGGATGACTCAACAGTGGCAAAAGTGCTGGACAGAGAATTGAGTGGGAAACTGGATCGCCATCAGGCGCCTCAGCGAGTGCGTGCAAATTCTCATTACCATCGTTGTTGTCATTATTGGCCTCGATTTTCCATCATAAACTCGCCTCAAATTGTCGAGAGTAGATAAAAAATTTTCCAAGGCCGGAAAAACCGGAGTTTGGAATTTTCAAAACTCTCGGATGATGCTGATGTAATTTTTTTATTCTTTAGAGAATAATAAAAATAAAAAAATTTACGACCGGTTGCAGTGTTGAACGCATTGCAGCCGAGAGGTGTACTCGTGGAATTTTAATCGAGCTTCCCCCAGTCGATTCTCACTGAATTCCAATCACCTTTTGCTTCCAAATTACGTAACGAAAAAAATCCTCGAGATTTTAATTATAGAAACGTCCTTGCTGGTCATATACAGTGTGCTTATGTTTCAGAGTAATTAGAGTGATTAATAATTTTTGTTTTAATCCGAGAAAAATATACTAAGTTATGGGATAAGTATAAAATTATTTGAGGAAAATTTAATGACCACACCGCAAATTTCTCGTAGTTATGCCTCGCGGTTAGTTAAAGAGCACGGAGTTTAATTTCACGCGGGTATAATTGGTGCCTGAAACGAGGAGAAATGATTGGAGTATGTCGAGGAAGGGGCCGGAAGAAATTAGGATGGAAAATTGTCATTTTCACGAGATCATTTTCGAGATTAAGTCGATGTTAGTCGCAGAAAATAGGTTTTTTTTTGTGCAGATATTTTATGATTCATTCATATCATTCATTCCAGAGATATTAATTTATAAGTAAATGTCCCAAAACACTGAGGTGTATCAAAATTTTATCCTGAAGCGTTTTTGTACTCTGAAAAATGCTCTACAAAAACTGTTTAGGCCAAAAATCACATATCTCTAATATTTTTTGAGATATTAATGTATAGAAAATCCATCTTATGCTAATTAACTATTTTTTCCACATAAAGTCAAGAAACTTTGTTTTGAAATATCTAAAAAATGACAAGATTTGTTAACATTTTACTCTAAATTTTTTTTGTGCTCTGAAAAATTCTCTACAAAAAAAGTCCTGGATGAAAAATACCAATTTCGATTTTTTTCCCTAAATCACGAAACTAAATCTTTACAGGAAAATTTAGGATTTTGAAATGTTTTTATTTTCAATTTGAAATATCTCTGCAAATAATTTTTCTTATCCGAATTTTTCCTCAGATACGTCTATAATGTCGATGACACTCTTTCTCTCCTGAGCCCAGAATTTTTTCATTCGTTGCAGTAATAGGGATAATAAATTTTTAGTAACAAATGTTTTCGCGATTTTAGGTACAAATCACATTTTGATCCCTAGGCAATATGTGACATTTCGCTGATTGGTTGCTAGAAATTTTCTCGTGCTGTGATTGGTTGATTACAGAAAAACAGCTGCAGTAAATTTAGACATTTATTCTATTTTGTGTATTTCAGACTAAAATTATAGGTCGTGTTGAGTTCTAAACGGAATTAGGTTGTGTTATGGACTCTATAGGGAAAGTAATAAATTGATGACTGCGACGAGAATCTATCCAAAAGTTTTAGATTTTTTTCTGTTTATTTTAACAAAAATATGTGAAATCTCCTGAAAATACCGCTTGGCTCTTAAAAAATAGGCGCCAAGTTCATGCGCTTTTATACAAAAATATGCGAAATCGCTATATTAATCACCAAGTTCAGTAATTATCATTAATTTTATTCATTACTAGTAAAGTAATTGTGAAAAATGAGAAATTGTGTGACGTATAAGCTAGCTTTGTGCGCCTTTTTTGTCTAACTTGTCACAATTATTTTACTACCACTTAATAAAATAAATGACAATTACAGAGCTTGGCCATTAATATGGCTATATTTCACATATTTTTTTAAAGGCGCATGAATTTGGCGCTTATTTTTCCAGCAAATCTGTATTTTCAGGGTTATTTCAATATACAAATACTTACGAAGCAAAAAAAATCGACTTAGGGGGCTCATTTTACTTGGATCACTCTCCAAACGCCAAAAATAAGACAAGATCGCCGCAGTGCCGAGCACGATATCTGGAGACTGAGAAAAAAAAACTAGTTCGCACGTCACATGAGCCGGGAGCGTTGATACGTATCAGCTCAGCGAGTCACATTACAGTCGACCAACGTGGATAAACAGAGTATTATCCAATGTATTTCACATTTCCCATTGATTCTCAAGAACGAATCTGACGCCACAAACACGTCAATTAATTTCTCGTACATGCAGATACATTAGCTACAGCAACTATAATCGTGTTGGGTGCTTTGTGTCTGACCAGATTGGCCGTAAATTATGTGTACTCACGAGAACTTTGGTGAAGCGTCTCTCGAGCTCGGTTGCATCGGGCATAGGTTGTCGAGGAGTTGATCTGACACTACCGCTCCTTGCGTGTGGTCCTCCGAGACTTCCAGTGCCCAAAGTCGGCTGACAATGTTGTTGGTTGCTGGCCTGCTTGATTGCGTCCACTCGCATTCCACCACCGACTGCCGACTCGCTACAGCGGCTCTGAACTAATCCCATTGTTTAAAACGTTCACTTTGTCACTGATAAAGCACAATTTTTTGGCAATCACACAACTCCCAAAATGCGGACGGCAATCTGCAAGGCGACAACGGATCCCATCGCGCGCGATTCCCTGCCGGCCGCTTTTGTTTTCACGAAAAAAAAAAAAAAAATCACAAGACTTGTCGGCAGTTTGGTGCAACCGAGAGGCCGTTGTTGAGGATCAATCGATGCTTATAAACTTGTGCAACAGGTCTGAACATTGTGAAACAAGGCACGGACAATCGGAGAAACTGAATAACGTGTGCAATGAATAACTTTGAACATTTTTCACAGGGAAACGCTGCACACGAGTCGATGGTTCCGCGGCGTCTGCTGCTGATGCATTCATGCATTATTGTCTAATAATGTCTACTTCGAGGCGTTTACAAACTTGTTTGCGCATGAGCGGAATAAGTGGGGTGTGCGAGGCGCAGACGCGCACTCTTGTGGTTAGATTTAAAAAACGAGAGGTGTGTGTGCACGCGCGGGAAGAAATTTTAAATTCAACCGAGTTATTAGAAATCACAGAAAAAAAAACTTTTTATTGAGATATACACTTTTGAGGGATTTTATTTTGTGAAAGGTTTTCGAGCTTTTGACAAATTAAATTTTATTTGTATTTTTGGAAATGTTTTTAAAAAAACTTACCATCAGGCGGCGCCACGTTCCGGACTGCTGCTATGTTTAAGTGCTGTCGCTCTGTTAGCGCAATTAATTCAAAAATTGTGTTTCGACATGATGGGTAATATATTAGATTCATAAATAATTATTGTACTTATGAGAGACCATAAATCGAAATAACGTCCAAGAATTGTTTTTAAGAAAGTGGATTGAAGGCTTTTTTGGAAAATAAAGCATATTTTTATTTTGGAAATCAAAACCAGTTTTTTAGAGACTTGATGCTGGAATTCTACAGATTAATAATCTATGACTGAAAAAAACAAACAAAAATTGCAAAAAGAGATTTTTATGTTTGTTGGATTGTTACCTAGAGAGTTGAAGTTCTTTTATCGGTAACTTACCGATACATTGCTGTATGGATGAGAATAGAGACGATAATGTAGTTTTTATTCTTTATAAAGACAGATGGTACATGACAAGTGAGCAGTTGAAAATTTAACAATGTTTTGTTTTTTTGTGTTTAAAAAATGGATTTTATAAAACATTTTACAGATTAGAAAATTTAAGATAATGGAGTGTTATTTCTTATCCTATTTTTACTAGTTAATTTTTGCAACTTTTCATTTTTTAAAAAACTATAGTTTACGTAAAATTTATCAGTTGCCACTCATATCTTAATTTGAATTTATTTATAAAGAATATTTTTCAGGCATGTATTTTTACCTCTTTAATACGCTATAGGCACATCCTTCTGATCAGGCGAGGTGATCAAGCCGCAATTATACCAAAAGAAGAAATTATCATTTTTGGTCAATTTTGACCTTTCGAAATTCCTTGCGTACTGAGGAGGTTAATTTTCGTTCAAAAATATTGATATTAAGTCATTTTTGAATCGTGACTTCAATTTTCGTTACGATGGATTTTTTATATAAGGGAGAATTTTAATTAGCATTATAAAATGGTAAATGGTCGGAAATTTTATAAGAAAAAAATTGAGTAGTATTAAAATTATAAAAATTATTTTTTTAAGTATAATAAAGTTGCTATAGTATTTTGTTTCTCCGACATAATAGCAAGAAAACAATCAAATAATAAATAATGAATGATAAACTTGTCTATATAGCTGCATGTAAAAAATATCTTGAAAATTCATTGAGAAATTTGCATGAAAATTCAATACTCCGCACATTAAATTTACATTTCATGTAAATTCCGTAAAGTTATAGAAAAATTCTAAAAATATATTAAATTTCAATAATAATATTGAAGATTCATATATTTAGTGACTTGAATTTTTAATATTTTTCTTTGGAATTTTGTATTCGATAGAATACTATTGGAATTTCAAAAAATTCATTTAAAATTTCAGTACTATTATTTAAATGCCAATGACGATCAGAATTTTCATGTTTTCAATTGCCACGAGTTTGAAAAAATTAAAGAATGCTAATTTTTAAAATAATTTTTGTTTGGAATAATTTTTTTTACTGATTAAACTAATTAAACTGCAATTTTTCCAAAAAAAAAAAATTTTTTTTAATGAAAGAATAGCTAAAAATGATATTGAGCCACTTTTGAATCGTGGCTTCAATTTCCGTTGAAATTGATGTTTGTAAGGGGATATACAAAAATGCAATGATTATACCGTAATAATTAACATAGATGCAAAATGATGACATGCTAAATATACGAAATTGCGCAAGGGATAGCGCCCTACGCCCGTAACCAAGGTCCCTGGGATTAAATCTACCGACATGTGGATTTTTTTCAAGCACAACTATGACTGCAAAAAAATGTAAATGCAATGAAATTTGAACATTGAAGAAAGAAAAATGAAAACAAAAAAATTAGAGAGTGTCACCGAACACTCGGTAGGAACGAAGTTCCTTTCGCAGTATTTATTTTGTTTATAAATAATTATATCAGTACACTGCTGTACGACGGAACAGCTGACGCAGATGCAATATATATATGTATATATAATGCTGTGTGCAGTGTGTAGTGTGTAACTTCGTTCCAAAAATAAAATAATAATTATAAACTATTACGCAGCACGCGACTTCTGAAATAAAAGCGAAAGTAGACTCCACCGAGATGCGACGAAACAGCTGACGCGTCTACTACACACTGCTCGCGTATGCTACACACTGGTTGCATATGCGTGCACACGCACTATACTTTTAACCGGTTGCGTTCACGGAGAATAGATTGCATGCGAACACGGTTCTCTATAACGCGTGCTGATTGGCGGCTCCCAGGCCAGTAAGCGCGTGCTTATTATTGGGCGTAGCCAATCAGACACACGTTATAGAGAACCAACGATACTATAGAATCTACCGTGTCGGAAATATTCTTACACTTTTTTTTTTCCTAGCCCCCATCCGTAAACCCCCACCGTGCGAAAAGGAACTTCGTTCCAAAAATGGAATAAGTTTTTAAATTTTCAACATTGAGTGATAAATTTTAGATGTATATTGAATCTTCATAAGGAATTTTCAATATATCAAGTATTGAATTTTCACGACTTTTTTCGAATTTTCAAGCAAAAAAGTACTCGTTAATTGCTTTATGTACTTTTACTTTAAATTTCAATGAATTTTTTTTACAGTGTAGTTGTGATGACACTTATTATTGAGTATAATATAATGACAGTCTGTTGTTGTTCTTTGTGTCTGTATCTTTTTGTTGCTGAATTTAATGAACTTGTTTTTTTATTGAATTTTCAATATTTTTACATTTTTTCTGATGGATATCTTGCATATCTCTTCTGATGAATATACCTATTCACGAGTGTCATCACATAAAAAATTTTCTAATACATTGAAAAACTTACAGATCTATTAAAAAATATGAGGCTTACCATCGATTTATTGATTTCTCATGATGTTAAGTGAATAGGCCACATTTTGGACAGATAAGACACTATTCAAAATGATAGCATTAACAACGTGAAACTGTACATTATTTAAATATTGTATATGAATAGTGAATAGTACGTATTATTCCAGATTGTATTATCAGTAAAATATTGCTACGATTTTTATTACGTATCAGGCGTATTTTTTGTTCTTATTACTCAACATAAGTACTATTATATAGGTGATTGCTTAAACAATTGTGATTATCATTATCTACCCCTTAATCTGTACTGAATTTTTGGCATTGGAATGTCCAAAGTTCGCGGAACAGTTGGTAGTTTCAAAATTATCACAGGTGGCTCGATTATTGTACGCCTATGGAATACTTCAGTTAGAGGATGTATTACTTTAGGTTAAATTACCGGAGCCCTTCCTAGCTGATATGGTGTAGCAAATACTCCCCCAGGTAAATTTGTTGGGTGTTGAACAATATCCGATTTAACATGAGTATGATGAGTTTCCCCGAAAAGTAATGGACTGAGCGAAGGGTGAGTATTCTCGAGCATGTGTATTTGACTCGTTGATTCACTCAATGTCTTAAAGGGTGCAGATTCATGTTGGCTAAATGCATCTGAATCTATTCCAGCGTTACTATTTATTCGAATTTGACTGTCAGCAGTGATTCACTCAATGTCTTAAAGGGTGCAGATTCATGTTGGCTAAATGCATCTGAATCTATTCCAGCGTTACTATTTATTCGAATTTGACTGTCAGCAGAAGAATCAATATAGTCATAATTACTTTTTTTGTGAGTATGGATGTGATCTTCAACCAAGTGTTCATAATCTCCAACAAGTCTTGCGTCATATTTTTCTACCAGTGTTTTTCCCAACTCAGTGAGCTCCTTATATTTACTCTCGTCTGCGAATTGCAATTCGTCGACACTTTTCATAAACTCTTCGGTGTCAATAATTGGAATTTCCCGTCCATTTTCTTCAATTATCTTTACGATCTGATCATATTCTTCTTTCGATATTAGACAGTTGTTGGTAGCACTTCGTCGTTGGCGTTGCGAGCGCTGACATGGTAAAGAGCCAGCAATTGGCTGAACCTGTGCAATTGTATGTGTTGGTTGGGACACATAGGACTTAGCACTTCGTCGTTGGCGTTGCGAGCGCTGACATGGTAAAGAGCCAGCAATTGGCTGAACCTGTGCAATTGTATGTGTTGGTTGGGACACATAGGACTGACGAGGAACCAAGTACTCAAACAGCTCAGCACGTTCCATTCTTACGCCATTTTCGAAAGAGAACTCGGGGGTAGAAAAGCTATGAGTCGGACTTCCATGCCAGCGCTCATGTAAGATCCTTCGAATAGCACTCCAAAGAGTCCGTCGACGGAGATTATCACAGCCGATAAATTCGTCAATCAGATTATATACAAAATTGTTATCTTCTACAGCACCTACCGTCGCAATAAGAGAATGAGTCCGTCGACGGAGATTATCACAGCCGATAAATTCGTCAATCAGATTATATACAAAATTGTTATCTTCTACAGCACCTACCGTCGCAATAAGAGAATTCGCAAAGTACTTTTCTTTCTCGAATGGCACAAATGGCAAAATTTCATTGAACCCATTAGAAAGCGCTTGTTCGTAGAAATGCTGCTCTCGCCGTGAAAGATGCGGATCAAGCCCTCTGTATTTCATAATGATGATCAAAATTCCATAATGGCTGAGTTTTTCATGTAACCGCTCTATGCTCTTAGGGATGTTCGACAACGCTACTCTTCGCCGAAAACTCCGGACGT
>MVJL01007042.1:0-28473 GCA_002156465.1 Macrocentrus cingulum | reverse complement strand
TTAATTAATTGAATAAATAGTTGAAAACGATTGGAGGGCGTTTCTACGCACTGTAGAAACACGAATCCGGTGGCAAATATTTTTTATACCGATTTCAATTGATTTTCTATTTTTTAGGGGTGTTCTACCCGCCGTAGAATTGAATAAATTTTTTCAAGAAAATCAAAATACATCGAATGGCATAAGTAGGTTCAATTTTCGTTCCATTCTCGGTCAGTTACGGGGGTTTCACTCGCGTGGAATTTTAACTATTTATTAATTGTGACAGTAAATACTTGAAAATGATCGGAGGACCTATCCACACGCTATGGACAGTCAATCACGATGGCAGAATTTTTTTATCGTGATTTATTAATTGTGACAGTAAATACTTGAAAATGATCGGAGGACCTATCCACACGCTATGGACAGTCAATCACGATGGCAGAATTTTTTTATCGTGATTTTGATTGATTTTCTATTTTTTAGGGGTGTTCTACCCGGTGTTCTCCATCAAACATCTAAAAATTCTGTGTCAAATCATATTTCATAAATTTTTCATTAAACGTACGTTTTTCTAAATAATTTTTTTAAATAAAAGAAATAAAAGGACAAAAAAACAAACTGACAATTAAAATTGTTTGAATGTAAAAAGTATAACACAAAGGACCATAATGATTAATTCAAGCCAGCAATAGAGTTATCCGCGGCGCGAGTACTCTGACGCTCATTAGTGAATTTTACACGCCGATTTGACCCTTGGAGGGAGAGGATAATAGAGAACACGATGGAGCACGAGGTGAAGCACTCGGAAAGGGTGTGAATGCAAGAAGGGGATTGCAAATGATGACGGTATGGAACAAGAAATAAGAGAATGTGTTGGTTTATATGGCTCAAGACAAAGTCAAGTACAAAGTTTAACACGCTGTACGACAACGAGGGTCGCGGTTGCGTCATCTCTTGTTATATTGTATCGCGAGCGAATATATCGTTATATTCAACGAGCAAAAGAGATAAAGGAAACGACCAAGTTGCAGCGAGGGAAATACATGGAGAGTGTGCCATGTCGATCGGTTGAGCTTGCGATGCAGCTGGCATTTAGCAGCCTCTCTATTAAATATTGATCCATACAAGCGTTAGAGTAAACAATTATACGCGCTAATTAATACCCATTCCTGAAGATATCCAACTAATCCATCCTTTTTCGATTTAATCCGATTTAAAAAAAAAATCTACAACTTTTGTCCAGAAAATTGTTTTTTTTTTTTTTTATCCTTATTTTCGCTCAAAAATTTCTATTACTTCTTTAAATTGTCAAAAAAATATGATTTTAGATAATATTTGAGGATGTAAATGATATAGATAAAAAAATTTCAGTTGCATATATGTAAATAATTTTTGAATTAATTTGGATGGATTTTAGGGTAAATGCAAGTTGCGGTGGAATCATGTGCAGCACAGAATTTTCTGGACATTATCGGTTAATACCAGTGGCGACCAAACACCGGTGCAACACAGAGTAGGTATACCTGGAACACCGGCGTTTTAACTATCCCTCGATCTAAATGCACTCTAATGGACTGCATTAAACAGAGAGATGGGGCGCCACGCGGGGTGAGACTACATTGGGCCAGAGAGGGAGACTTCGAGTCCATCGCGCAGTGGTGTATGGTGAGTATATGTATACATAGAAAATATACAACCTAGCTATTCGTAATAATATTATAAAGCTTTTGCGAAAAAGACAATAGAACATAAACAGGGGGAAACACTGTGGATACTTTTGCTTGTAATTTTCTCTTGACATTCCCTCTCAACTCAAGTTCCTCTATTATTGATAAATTATACTATTCTTTTTATCAATTATTTCACGGCCATTCGTTTTTATCAGAAAAAAATTAATAATTAGAATAAACGTATATATAGTTTTCAAAGTTAAAATGTTAATGATTCTACTTTTAGATATGCAGTTGAAGTTTCATTATGGATGTCATTTATATTTGAATTTAAAGAATATATTTCATGATTATTCAACATTTTCCCACTCTGTATATTTCTATTTAAAAGCCAGATGTCGACTTGTCAATTAAATGACTAAAATAGATTTAAAATACAAACTTCATCAGTAAATGGAGACATAAAAATACGACTTTTCAGATGCTTAATCTTGTCACCATGTAATAAAATTTTATCACTAAGAAAATAACCTATTAAAAAGCTCTAAATTCATTCTCTCATATTCTCTTGAAAAAATTAATGCGTTAAGTACTTAAAAAAATTTGTTTTCTCTCCATAGAATCCATTAAAAATCGTTAAACAAGAATAATACTATATTTATAATGCATGAAGAAGCCTTAAGATATCGCAAATAAACCACAATTAATAAAATAAAAACGCATTACCGAATTTTTTTTTCCAACGATTAAAATAAAAAAATTTCCCTACACTGCATAATTCTAAATTAAAAGTAAAAGGTAATAGCAATTAACATAAAAAAAATATTTTCAACACCTTATATATACATATGCATTAATAAAAATATAATTAACAAACCATAGCCGCGAGACATAAGAGAATAATAATGTAATCTCGTAAAAGTAAAAGCGCGTCGGAAAGCAGGAAACTAAATAAATTCAATATCTCGGAATAAATACATTGATAAATCAGCCACTTCGCTAAAAGCCTTACTTTACTTAAGCGAAGCTTTTGCGAGCAGGCGCACACGGAGAAAAAAATTCCCAACTATACACAGGCCTGGTGCACATCCATGAGAAAATACGTGAGAGCCTGATCGCGGGTCGGAGAGACGCGTGCGCCACCGCATCCAGGAGGAAATGAGACGGAAGCACAGCCCGCGCGAGTAAGTGAGCGTCGAAACACAGCGGCGAATGAGAGAGAAAAAAGTAAAAAAAAAGTGCAACTCTCTTGGCGTACTTATAGAAAAGTGGTTTGCTACTCCGTCTATAAAGAATCTTGTTTGTTTCTGGCCGACGGATATCAGAGAAAAACTATTTACGCGATGGCTTTACGAAGATGTATTTCGCAAATGTAATGCATACATTTTGATATTGATGGATTAATACATAGAAAAATATATATCAATCCATAATAACTATATATACACATTTGCAAATTAAACTTTTCCAATTTTCGTAATAGCAAAAAACATAATTATTTCAGTCTTGCTCTCATTCGAACTAATTAAAACAACTTTATACGTTTTTTTTTATTAACAATAATCCATCTTTCTAGACGTAATTAAAATTTTTAATTAAACCTCTCGAGCCCTCCTCCAAAGTCAGACGTATAATTTTCAAGTACACACACAGCATTCATCCATTAATTTTTAATTAATTTACTACAAATTTAATGTGAAAAACGATATCCAAATATTTTTTTAAATCAAAATCAAAGGTATGAATCAGCGGCCGATAATAATAATCCAGGGGTTTTACTGCTGGCAAGGGCAGGGGGAAGCAAAAAAAAAACGATTGTCGCGCAGTGCCAGAGGGTGAGCGCGCGCGCCAGTGATTAAAGAAAAATCCGCAACTTGTTGAACGTCTTAAATATTCATCCACCGATGTAGCATCTACTTAATAACCAGTGTTACCATTGCCCCCGCCCATTTCTACCCTCTTTAAACCTCCCTCAAATGAAATCTGCGCGACAATTGTGCACAGCCAGATTTTTAAAAGCAATCTTATACGTGATTTAAGTGATTAATTCTGAATTTAATTAGATAAAAATTTAATTTCTCCATCAATGAGTACTTTTTTAAGGGTTAAACTGTATAAGACACATTTACAGAGGAGAAAATGTGTCAGAGATTAAATAAGAGACCGAGAGGGCACTCTAAAGTGGATGCACCTATGCTCTGTCTGGAAAACAGGTTCACAAGAATTAATCCTGGCAAGCGTCCAGCCTAATGGACACTCTTAGTATAATTAAACGTATAAACATGTATAAGATACACGTCAAACGCTTTATCCTCAAATTCACAGCAAAATCCACTATTTATTACTTTATTTACTTTTCTGCAATGACCGACTATTATATATCTACTTATTTTAGTATCAAAAAAATTTTTTTTTCATCAAATAATCATCTATTATTATTTTTAATTGATAAATTTAACTTATATATTTTTTGTTTCGTCTTAAAATTCAATTCAGGTACTTATTTAGATGATTTTAAAAATACTTATTGATTATATTTATTTAATTAATTATTTAATTAATATTGAATATCATATTTAGGTGTATTCTTGCAGAATTGTATTTATAATGAATTATATAGCAAGGGTTCGTATTAAAATTTTGGTGTTATTTACTCAATTAAAAAATTAAAAACAAATAAACTTAACATAAATTACTAAAAATTGTGCTAATGGATAGTTTAATTAAAATATTACTCGTTAATTAATTAAAAATCGTAGTAAATACTTTTAAAAAATTCTAGAATTTCTAACTTGAAAAAAAAAAAAAAAAGAAAATGTTTTTAACGCTGAAATTGCAATATCTCTGTTTATTTTAATACACTCACATGTATAAGATGACCACACAGCCTTATTCTTAATCTGCAATGCAGCCGCATAATTCAGCCGACTCTCACGATGCGTGGGCAACCAATGAAAATGAAAAGCCACTCAACATTCACTCTCAGCCACACGAGTTCCCCTCTCTCCAATCCCACAGAATTGCCAATTAATTTGCAGCGAAGTAAAGTGCGATGTCGACAGAAAAACATCCACATCACTAAACCATTTTATATTAAAACTCTCACCCAAAAAAAACACACACACACACACATTGGCATCGCTTAAATTCACGCCGCGAGCACGTAAATAAATAAATTAAAAAGTGGCAAAAATAATATAAAACAAAGATAGACTGCGGCTTTTAAATAGGCGATAATTCCTTTCACACTAATCTCAAACCGATGTAGCCACTTAAACTGCGACACTCCGAATGATTGACAAACTCTTTCCACTTGGAAGTTTTTTATTTTTTTTTCTTCATCGCGTCTGCATATGGCATTTTTTACACCTGCCTATTTTTTTCTCTTACTCCGATCACAACAAGCAAAGCACAAGAATTCCATCCCACGTGTGTGCGCGAGAGAATGCGATTGAAATAAATATCTGCAGTACATGCAGAGTGCGTTAGTGGTGGGTGGTTAGGTATTATTGCATCTTGACAGTGAGACTTTGATATAAAAAAATTTTTATATCAAAATTGTTCGTCAGAAAAATTTTTTTTTTTGATTAATTTTCTAAAATTGACAGATGATTGAAGGAGGGGGGGAGTTGAGTGGATGGCGGTATTCGATTAATCGCTCTTGGCGCTTTCTCTCACGATCTTAAAAGACCTTGGCTGGTGGCAAACAAGCCGACACCGGCCGTCGGACGTCACGAGAGCACCGGGCATGTGTACGTGCTCACAAACCTCTGGCTTTATACTCGTCGATATGACTCTCACACTTGCTAAGAGACCCCCAAGAGACACGAAGTGGCCGCGCAAACAAATAAAAGCTAATGGAAGCACGCGAGAGAGAGAAAGAGAGCTGTCTCTATCTGAAAGTATCGACAGATCATGTGAAGTCAATCGATTACTCGCGTAAATATTAGATCAATGACCATCAATTTTATCTAACTTAAATATTTAATAATGTTTGAGGTGATAAAAAAGATTTTTTTAATAAAAAAAACGACTTTACCGCGGTTCTTAGAACTGTGGAAGGTGATTTTCCATTTTTTGAGTAGTACAACCATATATTACGTCAGCCGAACAGGATTTTTTCGTTATTTTTGAGATTAATCGATTTAAAAAAATTTAATTTTGTGATGTATAACAGGAAAATATTATTTTTTAGTTTCGTCAAAATTTTCAAAGTATATCCCGTTGAATTATCACCATTTTCGTAACTTTTTTCGTTTTTCGTTGATAACTCTGTAACCAAACGAAATAACGAAAAATTCTAAGAGAGTAAAATATTTTTGAATTTAATTTACTACAAAAAATGTTGAATATTTTTTTTCGATATCTAGCTTCTTTTTTGAAATACCATAAAAAATAGAAAATTTTAAAAATCAGTCATACCAATCTCGAAAAATCACGAAAACTCGGACATTATCAAGAAGTATACCTATAGAAAAATTACAAAATAAATTTTTTCTCAAACTAGATTTTATAAGAAATAGAGTAGAGTTAATTTTTCAAGAATATTTACGATACAAAAGAGCAACATAGCGGATAGTTAAGTAAATAGATAAAAATAAATTTTTCTATTAACTGAAAGAGTATACACGAGAGAGGCAGTGTAGCCATACATCAGAGAGTTCCTCTTAATCTTCGAAAGCTCGCAGGAAGTGGGAGTGCTCTGCCACACCGTCACTCAGCTATACTCCCCAGCATTGGCAATATAACTTTGACGAAGCCAAAAACGTCAAATTAAAATAAAAGACGAACAAAGGGTTGTATCCAAAGCAAGATAAATAGTAAAAACAAAACTGTAAGCTCGTTAAAATGTATAAAGAAGCAAAGATGATGTTCGTAAATAGAAAAAGTATATTTTATGCGAGCATTAACACAGGGGAGTTGGTCCGTGGGAGACATAACGTCCGAGAGGGCGTCTGAAAATGTCTTCGTAAATGGGACTGACGGATAGCGCCGGAAATAGCGGCAAAGACGTGGGCTCTCTCGCCCCCTCTCAGTCTCGCAGTCGCTTTCAACAGTGGGACACGACCCGGCACGGGGTCAGGTGTCGAGCCGTCTGGGAATCCGCAAGTGAGTTCAACAAAGACAGATTTCACGGGGACACGCAACGCCACATAACAGTTCGATAATCATTATCGCGAATTATTCATCCTAATTTATCTCGGAGAAATAATTTTCCAAGCAAATCCTTCTTTATCAATTTCCTCTACCAACTGCAGATATATTAAAACACTCTAATATCTCCAAAGCAATTAGTTTTAACCCCTAAACTATTTTTCTTAACGAGCGTAACAGTAAAAAAAAAATTAAAATCGCTGAAGAAATGATTAAAAAAATTCCTAAAGCAAAACTTCACCCTCTGGACGTCCGAAATCTTTTTAGAGAGTTGTAAAATAATATTAATTAAATGAAAAAAAATATCTTAGATGTAATTAACAGTGTGACGAATTTTTAATTTATGAAAAACGTTGAAAATGTGTGAAAAATTGAAAGAAAAGTGTGTACACACTGCACCTACATCAGAAATTTTCTCTCATTGGGGGAAATAAAGTGAGTATGGATGAACGGGAAAGCACGATGAGAGGCAGAGAAGGGTCATATACATACATATACATATATACGAACGCTGGAGGAAAGTCGGGGGTGCAGTACACGAGAGCCTTTGTTTGTCGTTCGCTCCAATTACCTCCGACCTCCCCCGGGTAGCTTCATAATTAACTCCCACTCGTTTAACAAACTTTACTTTTAATGTTTTAAAAATAGTAATTAGCAGCAGCGGACTGGAGGTGGAGAGCACTGGTGGTGCAGCTCCTGCGAGACGGAGAAGGCAGAAAATATAGTATGGAGTGGAGCGAGTGAGCAAGAGGGGTGGCGCGGGGGGAGAGGGTGTAATTAACCATCATGCAACCCCTTCCCACCATCAGCCGGCGTAGCAAGGAGATAATTGGACCGAGCCTTATATACATGTGAAGGTTGCAGGATAAAGGGTTGCTTAAAATTGCACACTGTTCTGTATTATGGAACTCTGTGACGAGCCGGCTCAAACGACCACTAGATTGCGCGACAATTGCGACATTAGTCTTTGACTATTCTTGAAAAAAATACGCCAGTCAAATATGATTTTTACTCGGCAGTTGAATTAATCTTTCAGAAAAAAAAAAACAGAAGAAGTTTTTTTCCAGGTTTTATGAAAATATCTATATCGATATATAAATTCCATACTTTGGGTTGGAATTCCTTCCATTCATAATGATTACATGAAATCTGCACCATTCGACGCAGAATTTCATGTAGTTTTGTTTAGGGTATTTTTTTTTTTTAAGACTATCGAACCCAGCCCATATGAGTAATAGTTATGAAATATAGTCTCAAATGTTTTACTTAGCGATAATATTTTTTTATATTCAATTAAGAGTCTAAAAAACACCTTAAAAAATCAGCAACTCCCTGGAGTCATTTGTTAAAATTCAATTTTGATGGTGAAAGCAATGAAAAATTTGAAAATTAGAATGATAAATGAAAAAATATTTTTTTTTAATGTTGATTGTAAATGTTATTTTGTGTAAATCGATGTGATAAAGAGAAGAAGGGATAACGAAACGATAATTAAAGTCGATTCGAGCCGTGCGCGTTCTTGTCGTCATCAAAGTTTCGTCGAACAAAAGCCCGCACGAGAGCAGCAGAACGTGGATGTAGGGTGAATACGTGTAAGGAGCACGTAATTATCATGAAAAGGCCCTTATCAAAGGAATTATGGCATTGGTAGAGAGTCCAGAGCGGGTTAATCAGGTCTTTAAAGACGCCCATACATGTGACACAAGGGGAGAACAGCTTGAATATACTCTCGCGGTCGGTACAGTAGGAAGCCCGCGCGATGCAGGAAACTAATCATCACGAAGGCGGTGAAGAAGGAAGCCAAAGCTTCGTATACGCAGTCTCGCGTATTGCTATATGATTCGAGACACATACTGCCAATAAGCTCAAATCCTTAAAGAAAAATTTTCAAGTAATAATGCGATGGATATGACGCATTCGTCTTGAATTTTGCCTGGGCAAAAGATAATTAACAAAATTCATTATCGCACTAAAACTAATTTCGCGGGTGCGTCTCTGTCGTTTAATCGCGAAAAACCGTGAAATTTAATTAAATTTAGGACCGCGAAAGAGGAGAGCAGCACCCCGACATACACAGGCCAGAGTGAGAGAGGTAAGTAGTTGATGCTAATAACGTTCATGTCGTACCATAACGGTATTAAACCACTAGAATAACGACGGTCCCCGTCGGATAAGCCCCCATGTATACTGCGCTATATCTTTAAAGCTCCGTTCAACCGTCAGGCAATTCTGAAATTATTTCCCATTATTCAACGTCCAACTTCGAGCGAGTAATTTATTGTCGTCGCTCATGAACGACGATATTAAGAAATTTCTTCCATGGCTTTATACACGTCCCTGTCGCATTTATTTTTGATGGCATATATTCTAATTTCACATCAGAACAAAAGCCTCCGCTTTTGGCCCGCGCGCGCAGTAGCACGACTAAACCTCCACAACGACCTGTTGCTACTCGATTTCCAAAAGTTTATATTCTTCTTTTAGAAAAATATCCAATAGATAATTTTTTGCAGACAAAGACATTTTTTCGAAATGGTTTTTAATTTTGAAATGTAGGGTAATTGTACTAGTTTTTAGCCAGTCACTAATTAATGACTGCTGGTATTTAAATTGACAAAATAATCAAACTCGGCTCTTTTAGAAAATAAAAAAAAATACTATTTGATTGCGTGTATCATGTGTACAGACGAATAGATAGTTGTACGAATCGGAAATTAATTATTATAAGTATGTGATACTAGCCGAAATAAAATTTTTTTTTGCCCATCAAATATTGATTAGAATGTGTGAATAACGTATTAAAAAATAAAAAGAATAAAAAGCGAGTATTTGTATATAGCTGACTGCACTTAAATTAAAAAAAAATTCAATCACTCTTAATAATTACGTAATTAATTAAAATTGATGTATGGATCAACAAAATGAAGGCTCAAATAATTTTCAAACACTATACACAAAATTAATGTCTGATGAATTAATTAAATTGAAATGTGTTAATCATCCAAATTTGATCACGAATATTCAATCAGGTAAAATAATTTAATTTATCTATATACGCTGCAGAATTAATTGAACTCTGCGTAAAGTGTATGCATACGAAAACCCTGAATACTTTCCTCAGAATATTCTTCATACATTAAAGTAAACATAATGCTCCTATAATTACAAGAAGCGAAAAAAAATTAATTAAAATTTTCCCCAAGTGCAAAAAATATGAACCATATATACTTGTGCAAGAAAAATTATTTTACACGCGCAGATATTGATGAGAATGATGACTGCAATACACATATATGAAATAAAAATAAATAAGGCACATAATAACGGATGTAGGGACGTGGCAAAATGACGCGCACGGTCGCGAGCTACATGTTGCGCTCGTCACAAGATCGGACTTTCACGAGAAGCCGCGTTTCTTAATTAATTAAAGTAATTACCGAGTGCGCCGAGTTATTGCTGGGTATACGCTGGCAAACACGCACACACAGGTCGACATATAGGCGCATGTATTATGCATATAGATGGCGAGCGCGCCCGCGAGAGAATTATAAAGCTCGTTACACTGCAAACGCGCTGGTCTTGTCTTCGACCAAGTATATACACAGTATACACAGGCCACGTGTTACTGCATAAATTACATTTGCCACAGCGAAAACGCATATTGCAGTTTCCGACTTCATTTTCCGGTTTCTGCGTTTTACTTTTTATTGCTCCACCGAGTTTGTGTGCGCTTCCATCATTCTTCCTTTCTTTTTCCATATATACATATATACATGCACATAGAAAATCAGCAAGGAACCTCGGCTGCAAGATTAAACAGTCTTCAGCTGCACATGATGCAAATAAATTCATCTAAATAATTACATACATTTTATTAATGTATACTTAAACACTTAATGCCCATGCTTTTTAACTTTATTAATTATGTAAATAAATTTTCTTCTTCAGAAAAAAAATCACTTTAATCTAGAAAAAAAATTAATGAATTGTTCTTAATGAAAAATCGATTTTTTATGCATTGTTAAATAATTATCCATATCAAAATATATGCATAAAAGTGCTTAATATTGTTAATTACTAATTTTAAGAGAGTTTCATATTGAAAAAAAATTTTTTTTAATAAAAAAAAAAAATTATTGATTGTGTTTGGAAAATTTTGTAGAAATAAGTTATTTTCTGTGAATCAATAATTTAATTATAATAAATAATCATTTTTAGTAGTAAATTGTATATTCTCATGGGGTGAAAAAAAATGTTTCGTGTTTTTTTTTATCAACGTGATCCTTATGACCAGCAGGTGGACTCGTGATGTAAAAATAGCGAGTTCAATATTTCAGAGGATTTAGATGTGCACGTGCCCGCGCGTCGAAGTGTCCGTACGAATTTTCTGAAATAGCAGCGTTTAGACAGTCGGCAGCGCAATGCTACCTTTGGCCACACTGTCGACGGATCCGTATGAATGATTAATAATGTCCAGTGACAACGACACTTGGGCGCGCAAAACGAGTGACAACACGACAGAGGGATGTGGCGCACACAAATAGCAAAAGGGACCAGGACTTTTCTCGAGTTATTTCCACCCAAAGTCTAGAATTATTGGTCAAGAAATACTGCGAGACACTTTACGAATTTAAACTGCTACAGTTTCAGACGAACAACTTTCTTTTCTACCATAGTATAGAGTCGTAAATGTTCAATGATTCATGACAATATTGAGAGAGGTCAATTTTATTATACCGATAAAGTTGAAACCACATCGATAAATTATTTGAAAATTATTTGAAAATAAAAAAATCCAAATATGATAAAAATTATTCAAAATGAAAAAAAATTCAAATCCATAAAATTTTTGTCAGATTAAAAGAAAAATGAACTTATGAAATCTGAAGAATATATATGTTTTATCAAACAAGTAATGACATTTAAAATGCGGAAATGAAAAAATTTGTGTTTTTTCAAGAGCATGAAAAAAACACAGCGAAAATAATTTAAATGAAGCACGTGGGACTGACAAAGTAGGGGAAAAAGAGCAGTCATGCCCCATGAATGGGGACCATTATCAGGCGAGGAAGTCCAAACACAATGGTCTCCTTTCAGAAATTCGACTCTGTCGACAAATTACGGAACTATACAACGCGCATAGCAGAAACAAAAACGAAACTCTCCGGTTTCCTTAACATGCTCACTGGTTTCTCATTGTTCGCATTGTTGGCAAAGAGTGTAGACGCAATAATAACAATCCGTCCCCTCTTCCTCACCGACTTAGCCATTAAAATATAATTTAAGCTGATTAAATTTGTTCGCGTATTTTTTTTCTTCCAACAATTCTATTACAATTAAACAAAAACAAACATCGCATCTTGAATAAAAATATATCTCACAGTATTTACTCGGCATATATATATAAATCGTTTTTTTTTTTTTTCACTCAGAGCATCCACAGGGGATTATAAAAATTAATTGGAGGGTGTATTATACTGATGATTATTAGCAGCGTCGAATTTTTCCCGTTGGAATAAAGCGGAAAAATCTACAATACCCAGCGCGTATCCCCACAGTCAAATATAAATAACCGAATCATAATGAATCAAATTGTGCACGTAAAAGCCAATAAGTTATTGCTTAACCAGCAGGGGATGATTGCAGAGTAGTAATCGCAATGTTACAATACCTTTAAACCATTCGTGCAAAAAAATAATAATAAAAAACCAAAGTCAACACAATTACACGAGTAATACACACAGCAAGCTCTGCGTTATCAGACAAAATACACACAACGCATATTTTTCGATTAATTAATTTAAATGATAAAATATCGTAGGGGTGTACAAACTGTGTGCGGGCTTGCATCAACAGCGAATGGAAATAAATGGATGAAAATAATTTTATAAAACAAACAAAAAAACGTACAAAATTTACACGATTTTCCCATATCGAAAAAATTTTTATCATGGCAGAAGGAAAAAAAATTTTAATCCACTGGAAATTGTTATGAAAATCACGATATCAACTGCAGTCTGAATGTATAAATTTATATAAATAAAATGCAAATAGGAATAAATATAAATTATAAAGCAAAAATCGTGAACAAATTGTTTTCAATTTTTTTTGTAGGACAAAGAATTTTTTTTTTCCCGTCCAGGCATAACAAACAATGGCGAATGTTTATTTCAATTTGATATTCGACTGTTATTGAGTGGCAGAGAGTCCTCTTAAATATCTGCGAGGTGTCGAAATGCTCTTGATTAAATACTCGGGACAGAAAATCGTACGTGTGTGCAAAGGAAGAGTGAGAGAGATGTGAAATAGTGACCGGAATACGAAATGAGCTGTCTTCGGACACGCGAATCACACGCGAAAGTGAACGCGCGCACGCATACCTACACTCTCTGCCCCTCTCGCGCGCACAAGAGTTCTCCGAACAATTTGCTCACGGCATCCAGCAAATTTTGCATGGCTCCAGATAACACACGTGGACACAAAGTCGACCGGACAAATTGCTTCTCTCTTTTATTTTTCATTCGAGTATTTATGCATCAATTTGATCGTTGAATTAGTGATTAATGAAACAGTGAATAGGCGCGATCAATGAATGGTATACTAATGAACGACGAAAAAGTTCAAGCATTAATTTATGTTACGCGTTTTACAGCAATCATATATTCATTGATGCTTCACGATGATGACGAGCCATTGTCAACGTGTCAACTAAAACCAATTAATTTCATTAAATTAATATATAATTATATATATATATTTTTTTACTTCTCTTTTGAAAGAAAAAACCAAAACTCTTATTCACATGAAAAAAAAAAAAAAAACAATCATTATAAGTATTTTATTAGTTGAAAAAAAAAATTTTCAACTCAATAAAAAAACTAAGAAATTCAAGCTTCAAAATAAAAAAAAAACATAAATTACAAAAAAACAAAACAAAATGCCATTAAAAAATACTTTTTTATGCGTCAAATCATTCGACACGCGTAGATAAGTCAGATTTCGAGACAAACTGTCGATTAAAAAGCCAAGATGACCGGTCCAGTGACCTTAATCCGAGGCATAAATGACGGGAAATCCTTGACCTGCTGAGAAGGGGTTGATTTTCTGTAGGGTGGATAAACAAGGCGATAAACACGTCAGACTAAGAACTGCGTCGACGCAACGTCGGATGCCTAGGACGACTGGCGCGAAGCGCAAGCGGAAGTGAAAAAAAAAATCGTGCCCACAAATCACAGAGCACAATGGCCCCCACGATTGTGTACATGTCCCCCTCGCGGCGGGGTGTAGTCACCCCCGGGGAGGTTGCAACCCCCGACTAACTATCGCCGTGAGCGCGCAGCGAGTTTGCGGGGCTGTCGGGGGGTTGAAATCTATTGCCGGAAGTAGGTATACACCCTGAAATTCTGCTCTCCGCGTACTCGACGTCTCCAGCGCGTGTGCGTGTTTTTGTTCGTCGCGTGTCCGTGAATTTGTGTATGGAAATTCGAGAAGCAAACACCCAAACATTTCGTTGTGTTGTGTGTATATACCTTTGTAAGCAGTGTTTGTGCATGAGGGGGTAGCTCGTTTTACTCCCCGCGCCACGCCAATTTGATAAAACTCTTTACGACTTCCGCTCGCGTGACGTCACTCGCCCAACGCATTTATACGATTGTTGAAAAATAGTTGCATCAAACGACATCATGCGGCTTATATAATCCCTGCGATCTATATATGTGCTGATGCATGGATTATCTTGTGAATTTGATTATATATAGTGCACGATTATCGTTACACACGTTTCAATGTATAATTTAACGAGCAAATCGTGGTGGCACACAGAGATAATCCACGTAGAAATTATTATCCACCGCCATAATTATCGAATTGCTATGAACGATTTATTATTATTGCACACCAAGATGAATCTTAATTAGTTTGTCAAGATTCTGATAATATAAAATGATAAAATAAAATTTATATACCTGCACACAAATTAATGCGTTACGATATTTTTCAACTCAAAATAAATTTATCGTTTTAGAATTTCAACAAAATAGTCAATTATAGAAATGAAAAAAAAAAAAATATATTTCCATTTTTTACACGATTCTATATAAGACGTTTACCGCTAAAAATTAAATAACCCGACTATACAAATGAAAATACGGTGAGAAAAAATAATTCATTTCAAAAATTTCGTAAAAGACTAGAATGGAACTGACAGCATCCTTCAACGTGAAAATAACTACTGCTACTATCTCCATGCTTGTTTGCTGAGTAATCAAAGCATATAAACGAAAAAAAAATTTACATTGTAGTCACGCGATAAATCATTTAAAAATGTTACTTAATTTTTCAGGTGAGTTTTTAGAAATTATTTAATTTAGCAATACTGAAAAGAAGTGAACGGGCAAGTATTTATTTACCTCCAGTTGATATTGAGTTGTTTAATTGAACTGGTGTGAGGAGACTTTTGGGCAATAGACACGTTGACTCTGGCGGTATGTATGCACAGGCATATTGACTTTAATCGAAGTATCTCGTAATCGCTTGTCGATTGATTCACACGATCAATCTATCGTGCAACCAGCGGAGCCATCGGGGGCTAGAGGGGCCCAGTAGTGTACAAACGTTTGCACACAATCGGCGAGATGCGCGCTGTGTATGTCATCACGCGTGTATGCAGCATTTCAACGTGTACAACATACGTATATGTGCAAACGCATCGGTAATCAGAGCTAATGTATCCCTAATGGTGACTAAATACCAAATCATAGCTCGATGCATTGCCAACGAGCCGTATAGATACACACTCGCGAGAGAAAATTTGTTCAGAGTGTCATTCCGGAACAAATTCAAAGGGGTGCGTGATCCTACGAGTGCTCTGTGTCGTGTATTTAAACTCGCTTTTGACAAATTTACAATCAATACAACGAAAACTATTAGTAAAATAAACTCGTTACTGATTTTTCAAATTCAAATTTTTATAAAGAAAATTTTTCATTTTTAATTCCTTTTTATCATTTAAATTGTGATTAAATAAATTTTTTTTAAAAGTGATAAACAATTTTTTTGATTTATAAATTCATTATAAAATTTTTTTAATTTGAAATTTAGTATTTTATTTATTAAAAATTTATAGTCAGTCTCTATTACTCGAAATAAAAGAATAAAAATGTCAAATATTGTTTCACAAATTTATTCGTATATACTTTCATATATAGCCATGGTTAAAATAATTAAATTTAATATGAAAGTTAGAGGTATAATGATTATTTAAGAGTTTTGATAATGTCGAAGTTATCTTTTTAATTAAGAAACAAATAAAGTGAGAGCCGAGGGTGACCTCGTTTTGCTGGCATCGCATGCCACGTTATTAAAGTGGAAAATTAACGCTTGCTTCGTATTCGAGACTCAACTATGAACGATAAAATGAAGTAAAAAAAGACAACTGTTGGAGGGAAAATTAAAATTCTTTTCCGATGCAATAAATGTTGAAAAAAAAATCTCATCTGCATGAGAAAAAAAAAAAAAGACGAGTCTCATTAACTACATAAATGTAGTGAAAAAAGGAGACATTTAATACCTCATTAAAAATCAAATTAACCAGCGAAAAAAAAAATCTTATGATTTTATTACACACGCGGAGGAATTTTTCAGATTAATTAAATATTGCTCACTGTCATTGCGACTAAATTAACGATATTATAAGCACAGAATGACACTGCGCAATGGCTTATTATAATATTATACACTGCTGGGAGAATGGATATCGACTCGATCGATCAAGTTGAAAACTAATTTTCATTCAAACGAATAAACTCGCACCCGCGCGACTCGGCACCTCTGAATCATCTTCATGATCACGGACAATGAATGTGCAGACAATCTGTCATATTAATAGGATCCTTCACGAATCTATTAATCACCGATCAATATAACATTCGCGAGTGTATACAGTAAAAGGCAATTACACGGGTAAAAAGTGTAATTTTTTCGAATTTATGAGTTCAATTAAAAATTGACAAACGACTGCAGAGAGTATCATTAGTAACAAATGAAACTGTCTCATATACCTATACACAGATATACATTTATGTTTTGTATATGTGGGTGTGCGTGTGTACACCACAGGCCTAACAAGATGCGACGAAATCCCCCTTCGTTTTTCCACTCATTACTCGCTTTTGTCGCACAATGCTGTACGCGGAGGCTCGTTTGTTTTAATTGCGGCTGAACTTTTGCCCATGCATTCACTGTTTCCTCGAGCTAACGAGTCGATGAGCAAAATTGAAGGTGACGCGACACCTCGTTGCACATATACAGAATCCTCAAGATTCCCATTGCAAAATTTACCACATTATCAATAATTATTATAGGTACCAAATTTTATCGCAAAAAACATCATGAAAATATTCAAAATTTCAAAGTTATTAAACAAAATCGCTCCGATACTTGAACGAAATTGTTTTTTTCTTTTTTATAAGTTTTTTAAAAATGCAATAAAATCATTTTCACTAGTGAAAAAAATTTTTATAAACAATCAGAAACATACTCTCCTTGAGTATTTGCGAAAAAAATTTTTTTTTTATCAAAAAACAACATTCATTCATCTATTTTATTCAAAAAAAAACTTTTTCATCTAATGCAAAAGTGAATAAAATTTTTTTCGGTGATTATATATATAATTGAAGGAGAAAAAAATTTCCTGCAGTATATCCAGAGTGTTAAAATAAACAAAAACTCTCTATATCACCGATTAATAAACTTCCAACAACCGTTGGCATAAAATTGTAATGAGAAAAACACATGGGTGTCGTGTCTTTGAAATAAGTATCAAATATATACATGAAAGGAAAAGATACGATCTCTTGCGTACATTTGCCGAGTATACATGCGAATAAACTGATCGTAAAGCCCGCGTGCTATTCGCGAGGAGTTTGTTCTTGGATAAATAAAATATAGCAAAGTCCCTAACATACGAGATCGTCAACGCTACGCGAGTCTATAAGTGCGAGAAGACGTGAAACGACTAAATGTGAGAGTTCGGACTGCGTTGACATGGAATAAGCCACGGGTATATATATAGGGGGGTGTAAAAAGTAAAATCAGGATGAAAAAGTTGCGCTTTTACGATCACTGCATATATCTGCCCAAGCTTTTTTTTTACAATATAATGCAGGACTCGTTAATGGCCACAGGTATGCACGCGCGGACTCTCATCTTTTTCTCGCCACGTACATGTTTCCATTTTTAATGTCTCTGCCTTCTTTTTATTGACGAGAAAACATATCTCCCTCGTGTAAGCACAAAAACAGTTGCAGAAATATATTCAACAAAAAAAATTTTATCTCATATATGAAAATAATTACAAAATTTCTATAAAAAATTAAAACGAAAAATTTCAGCTACTAGATCGCCCAATACCAACCCACGTTCACGATAATTTTAAAAAATATAAAATTCTATTAGAATAAATAAAGGAATAAATCAATAATATTCTTATGGAGAGAAATTGAAAATTGATAAAAATTTGGTTGAAAATAATTTAACAAATGGCCCATCTACACTAAAACGAACGTTTTAAATGCGAAACACTAGTAAAAATTTTTTCATTGCATATTGAAAAGTAAATAAATATTTTTTAGGTCAATCATAAAAGGCAGAATAATTTTACACCCTTGTACTACCAAATTTTTTAATCAGCTATCAGCGATTATCGATACACAAAAAAATCAACAAAATAAATTGATAATAATATTTCCAGCGTTAAAACTAGCAAAATCTCGGCGATGAATTTTACAAGATGACGCGAAAGAATGCAGTATAGACTGGCTAAACAAGTTGCACAAATTTGCCTCCTCAATCAAGCGCAAGAAGTCGAGAGACCGCGATGAGGCTCGTTTACTAATTATTAATAAACTAATTGCGGCTCCCGTGTGGCTACGCCCATCTCACGTAAATCAAGACGCGCAACGACGACGCGACGATGCGAGTACATACACACATACTCAATACACATGGTATGCTGCAAAATTTCTTAACAAAAAAGCACATTTAAAAAAAAATTGTAAATTGTCGATTTTTTTGCCAGTTTCACGCGCAGTTTAAAATATTCCAGGAGGCAAATTTAGCTAAACAGATGATATCCAATCTGGCTAAGAAAGCGAGAGGGTGTGGATCACGTGCCTTTGTGATATTACTTCATATATTTCGTAGGGTAAACATGCGGTCCCACGTGGGGAGAGCGCACGTATTTGATGTAAACTACAATAGCTCTCATCTCATTCTCTTTCCTCGTCTCTATCGTCTTTCTCAACGTTCCTCTGTCGTCCACGACATCCCTCACCATCATTTCACCCCGCATTCTGGCATATTGAATCTTATATTATTCTCTTCTATTACCACGGGGAGAAAAATTTAATTTTCAACGATTTCTAAGTCAGAGTATTGCTGACAATGCATCTCAGATATCATTTTCACATTCATTCAGTGTACTATAAGAAATTCAATGTCTTAAATACTTGTCAGCATTGTTAACACCCACAAAATCCTGAATATTACGTTCGTCAATATTCTACAGATTTTTTAAAAATGAAATTCAATTTTGTAGCGAGTTTTTAAACAATAAAGTTTATAAAAAATATTTTTAAAAATATAGTAAGCTAATTTTTAGTATAAAAAAAATTTTCTTTATCCCAAAAATACGTATAATTAATTCCTAAATGCTGGAATAATTTTTTAAAATTACTATATAGTGTCTGAAGACCATCAAAAAAATCAACAACCCCTTGGCGTGAGTTTGAAGATCACTAGTCACCCTTCGAATCTACAATTCATGGCATTCGACGAGGTATTACGCCAAAAAAAACTAATTTTCAGCATGAAAAACAAATCATTTTTTCATTCTAAAGAATTTCCTTTGCATAACAAAACATAGAAACAAATTTTTCAGCTCTTTAACAAGTAAAACTCATCATATATAATATTTAAATCAACAAATAAAATATACTTAAGTTTCCAAAAAAAATGTTCAAAGAGAAATAGTGATAAATAATTTCCATCAAAACGGATGAAAAAAAGCTTCAGCTGAAGAGTCTCAATAGGTCAGCGGTGGGTCAAAGGACCGTGTAATAAAAAAACTGAGGCAGAGAATAAGTTGATGCAGCCGTGAGGAGGAGCGAGACAATATACAGTGAGAATAGGGGCGAGAATATTGGTTAGCTTGTAATACCGAGAGTGGAGCTCCGGCGAATATTAAATATATTATTACATTCATTCTCATTTCCCTTTAGCCCCATGAGCCTGTCTGTTCGTTTTGCAGTGTGGGATTAGAGCTGAGCGCGAGCTCAAGCAACGAGAACTAATACGACTGACAATTAAATAAAACTAATGAGTCACGGGCACAGAGAGACAAGTGTTTTACACTATCTAGGACCACCCAGGGACAAATGTGTTTCATACAAACACATCGTCGTGTATTAAATGTAATTACAGAGCCCTCTTGTATAGACAATACGTTTTAGTATGCCCTTTCCGCGCGTACAGAGGCTCAAATATCGATTTGCACGATCAATAGCTTCGAGGACTGAATACTTGTCCAGAAGCCGGCGTCTGTGTTCGTAGCGTGTGTTTTCCGAGTGTAGCTGGCCACTCTCCATTAGCCTATACAGCAGACCTACCCTCTCAACCCAATACAACATTTTCAACCTCCCTGATCTACCCGCGCGGATGCAGATACATCGCGATTTCTGTCTAATTACATTTGCCTCTTAAAATTCTCCTCTGTTTTTATCATTCATCAGAGGAAAATTTTATGTTTCAATTACCTTATCATTTTGCACATTTTTTTTTTCATCAGAAAAAATACACAACAGTCAAATTTCCGATAAAATTTGAATTTTTTCAATAGTCAGAATTCTTGACACATTTGAAAATTATTTTTCTTCTAACTTGACATTAAAAATAAATAAATAAATTTTTACGAAAAATTACAAAAAAAAATTTTTTGTTTGATGATAAAAAAAAGTGTTTTTCACCCAGTAAAAAAATAAAAATATTTATACATTATGAAGAGTTTGCAGATGTCAGCATTAACGTCGTATAAGCGACTGTGCGCATAAAGGCCTGAAGATACTAGCTAACTTATATCGCCATTATCCTTACCACTTAATCTCGCTTCACGTTACAAGGTTCACAAGTACACGAGAATCAACTCACGCATTGGTAAGACGACCTGTACGCGCCCACGAAGACACTGAAGACACTGAAATGGTCTGAAAAAAATAATTCAAGTGTGTATATACCCTCTATCAATGACAATGGACAACGAGTTGTGCCTCGAAATAGCCTGGGATTATCAAACATTGAATTTCCAGAGAGTCTATCACGTATATTCAACATAGACCACATAAAATATTGCTGCGACCGGATTCACATTAAATTCGTGAGTTTATTTACCATAGAGAAAGTCAATTGTTACTGGTACTAGATTGTCACATATTTGAATTCATAGATCCCGCACAGAGTGTGAACTTTCGAATTTCCCCTACAATTTCCCTTGTGCATATTGTCATGCACACGTCTCCGGACGTGAGAATATCACAATAGTATTAGCAAAACATAATGACTAAACTACTGTCCAGTAAACAAATTTTTTTTTTTCCATTAAAAAAGGCAACAAAAAAATACGCAAATGGAACTGACAGTTTAAAAATTAGTAAGCTCATGTAATAAAGAACTTTTCGTCGATGATTTATGGATGTAGAATTTGTGTATGAACACGAGCAGAACTCTGACAAACCACAAAAAGCTATTTGTTTAGTGTAAAAAATTACTTCCCCTGTCGGGAAATACGCGCGCATTCGATGGAACATATTGCTCGTAGTAGTCTACTGTGATATGTCAACGGCGCAAATTCAATATCCCGATTTCCAACTCCACGGTTGACTTATCTTCGTTCCAAGCATTATGTAATAATATAGCTACTCGCTAAACCTCGTATTGTTACATTTTCATCGATAAGTTTACATTCAAAGTGTGCAAAATCATTCAATTCTTTTTTAAACTTAAAAAAAAAATTATCCGTCAATTGTAAAAAGAAATTTCCTTTACTTTAATTTCAGAAGGCCCTAAATAAATCCAAACAACGTTCATTAAAACAGAATAAATGAGTCAAAAATATTTAAAATTATCACTCTAGTCAATTTCTGGACTTTTAAGTTAAAAAAAAAAATTATTGAAATTTTTTATACTATATTATTTATAAAATTTAAACAATACTACCTATCGTAAAATTTTCAGAACGTGTAAAAGTGTCTACAAAACAATAAAAAAATATTGAGGGTTGTTTTAAAGCTTATTAAAGCTGGAAAATTTCATAAAAATTTTTTATCTTGAAATATGAGCAAATTTTTCATGATTCAAATGGATTTTAATATTTAACAATGCTTAAATTAAAAATCTAAATTAGTTTCATAATTAAAAATAATAAAAAAAACTAACTAATCTCTTTAAATTAATTATAAAAGACGAAAAAAAAAAAAAACTGTTTGGAAAAAAAGTGAATTTCTTCATTGACCAATATCATTAAGGACAATAGTTTAAATAAACAGCATGAACATGTATTTCCAAGCAATTAAACGGAAATCCACAACATTAATTACAAAAGCGTTATCAGTTAAAGCACTTGAAACTCAAAGTAGTTTACAGGAGACGCATTATACGATAGCAGCGACCATGAAGCTATACACGTGTGATTATATAGAGCACATAAGGGGTAGCAGAGGACAGAAGGTATAATGGAAGCATTCATAAGGGCTGGCAGGTCCTTATCGGGCCGATAAGACAAAGTCCACAAGCGGACTAATCGTGCAGAGTCCGCGAACTCCATGGTATACGGAAATGTGAACGATGCTTCGGACCTTCCGCTTTTCCGATGATGAGAACCATCCGCCTAATTACTCGGGCGAATCGTCATAAATACCCCAGAGTTAACGACACGCATAGAGACGTTGTAAATGCCACAATGACAACCGACAGACGTCGACAAACACATAACGGCGTGTGTAAAGGGCCAAAAGTGACAAATTGTACACGCGAGCAAATGTGATAACGATGATAGAAAAATTTTTTTTCACTCAGAGGGAGAAAATGAAGAAAAATTTGCTCGGGGCGTTGAGAAATCACGGGCGTTCCAGGCATTCGCCTTAGTATGATAATTAATTCAATTTGAGGGGATGAATCTACCTCTAACGAACGCTCGACGACGACGGCGACGATGGGGTTGAGAGGCTAAGGGAGCAGTAAAAGCGCCGACGCCGTTTATTCGAGACCAAGGCGAAAAGCAAAGGGATTAAGGCAAACGACGAGGAAATATTACAGAAATCTAGAGAATGATGGTTATGTTCACGTGCGTTTCACAACGTGATTATTATTCTCTATCGATGTCATATTCCAGATTTCAATTGTTTTTTTTTTTTCATTCATTACTATTATACTGAATATTCACGATGAGTTACAATGTAATGAGCTTTTTCCGTGAATTTCTAACATCTCAAATCGTCGAAAAAAAATTTATCACCGTAAAATATTAACATAAAAAGTAAAAAAAAATCAAATGCAAGTAACTCAAAAGAATATTTTTCAGCAATCACCTTATGAATTTTTTTATTGCTTCATAATAAGTTGAATTTATTTTTTCATGCTATTTTGGCAAGAGAAAAAAATATTGCTTATCAAATTTTAAAGCCCAAAAATGAAAAATAAAATGACGCAATAAAGCATCAAATCAATTTTGCGATGAACTGTAACACATCAGCTAGAAAATAGAATGACAAACAGAAGCATTACCAACACTTGACGATCGACACTATAACACGGTGTATAATGACGAGATAGTGTTTACTCAATTTGATGCAAAGAGCCTGGTCTATAAAATCCGACGAGTATAGGAAAGCGCGCGACACACGCGAGTGTCGAGGGTGTGAACGAGCCGGCGAGAATCGCGTGAGAAGGTGGAAAATCTGCGAGGGGAGAGGGTATAGGAAGAGGTGAAAAGGGCGGAGGGACGGCGGGGAGACAGTAAAATCCACAAATCACCGTATAAACCAGAACAATGACGGGCCGAGCGACGGGAACGAGGGCCAGCGTGGCAGGGGGCGCGTTCCGGAAGAGGTCGTGGGGTTGTGATCTGAGGGTGGCTCGAGAGGATAACGGCAGTGGCAAACGAGGGGGTCGAGGGCCCGCATACACCGAAACGCGCACCGGTCGACGATAAATTTGTCGGTGGAGTCAATAACAGAGGCTGTTTCTGTGATTTAATGATGCCTGCTCGACGAGACCACCAGCCTATACACCGCCTGTGTTTGCGTGTTTTCACTTTCCCCTTTCTCATCTCATATATACCCTTTAGGACACCCTGGTTGACGGGGGAACGCGGCGGAAAATGAAGAAAATCCACCCGATAAAAGCAAAAAAACAATTCATAAAACCAAACACAAAACTACCTCTGTATATTTTAAAATAAAAAAATTATTTCATAAAAATACTTAAAAAAAATTGACTAAATCATTAAATTAATTGCATAAAAAATTTTTTTCAACATCAATTTGTCAAAAATGTAATTTTTCATTAAATTTGCAATCTGAAAAAATTTCTTTGTCACAGAATAATCATTTTTAGCATGGAAAAAATTTTTTAATGAGTATATTTAATATATAATACTGATTGTTTTAAAAATATGAAGCAAAATTTTATAATATTGATCGACTGTTAAAGTAAATTAAATTATCCACAGGACAATTAAGTGATTATAATATCTATGAACGAGCATGAAGACAAACAACAATGCAAGACAGAAGAGTGCGGACGTGTAACCGAGCGAACGGGTAGAACATACACCCGTTTGTTATACGAAACGACGTTTATCGGCATTAACGTCAACCGGGTGGAGGCTTGAAACGCGTTTTATCGTGAATGTGCTAAAAGCAAAATCTCCTCGATACACCTCGAAACCTTTTAGCGTCTCCCACCACAGCGCGCGCGCGCGCGGCAAAGGGGCCAAAGTGAGAGGTGCATAGGATAGGCGACATACTCTCTACATATAGACACTCTCTCCCCCAAAGTGCAAATTTTTCCGCACGGAATTATATGGGTTTACAAATGGTGAAAGGTAACATTGAATTATTTTGTATTCATTTGCTATCTCAATCCAATTGCCGAAAAAGAACTTTGAAATACATTTCTCATCATCACGATAGAAAATTTAGGAGATAAAAATTTTTGCAAGTCGAGAAAATGAAGAAATTATTTTAAATTCTTATGATAAAGTCGGAAAAAAAAATTTTTTTTTGCCAGATTTCCCTGCTTGTTTTCAACGCTCTTAAGGATCCCCATCATTTGTAATGAGAAAAAAAAGCGTTTGAAAATATAAGCACGCGGATATAAAGGCACAGGTATTTTCAATGAAAACGAGCTGGCGATTGATGAACTCGGACTGTGCGATCATCAGACAGACTTTCTCATTCTCGAAATTTCCCTCTTCCGATAAAGCGAGAAGAGTGTGTGTTTCGCCAACTCGTGCGCCGATCGCTATTAAGCGCGAACGAAAACGCGGACGCAACGCGCGCGCCGCGGCACTTAGGCCCCTTTTAATCTTCCAGCCTTGAGAAGAGCTCTAATTAGAGCTGGCGCCGAGTCTATGGCGGTATTATATACGAGAGGGAAAACTTTCCCCCGGCATGTATGCGCCTTATACACACAAACACACACTATATGCACGTGCATTCGTAAATAAATGATTGTATGCTTATATTTTTTTTTTACTCTCATACTCTTCTTCATCAGCTCCGCTGAGTTACATCGACTGCGGGTAATTAAAATCTCAGTTAATGTACGTGTCCATCAGGCTGGCTCTAATGAACTTTCACGTCGGCACTTAAAGTACAGTCAGCAGCACACGAAACCCGTGATCCACCTCACCAACAAGATCCTAATCACCCGGAACACGTTTGGAACCAATAAAAAAAAATCAAGCATTCTCGCAGTCAATTGAAATTATCACTAAAAAAATATTTAATGAAAAATATATAAAATGTAAAAAAAATATCTCTATGAAATTATACGCGTCTAAATAGTCAGAAGGACGTATGTGAAAAAATATTTTGCAATTTTAAATTGAAATAACCTTTAAAATATTAAAGATAAAAATTTTTATCAAGAAATCTTAATTGTAGAGAATTTTGTTGGCTATAAAAAAGTTCTCCAACAAAATTCATCTAAATCACATTTTTATCAAGATATTAATAACTTTTCTACCATGGCATTCGATTTTAGACACACACGAATTATTGAAAAAAACTTTTTTGCATTATTTTTCTAACAACTGAATAAATTTTAGATAAATATTTAAGTAAAAATTAATTTATTACTGCGTTACTAATGACATAATGGCGTGTAAACCGGCCATTTTTGTGACTTTTATGATTTTGAGTAGAATAACGCAAGTTAGGTCGGCCAAAAAAGTTATTTTTAATTTTTTTAGATGGATCGAAAATTCTTAAAAATAAATTGAATGTTTGAAGGATCAATTTCAATTGTTTATCGAGGTAGATTGAATGAAAGGATGGAATAATTTGTTAGTGACTGAATCTAATCACCGAGTGTAACGACCAAAGTCATGCTTGCGAGGTTGCCCGTCATCTATAGCCTGGTGCCATATAGAAAGCACCACTCGCCGCGTTCATTTACTATCATAATTGATTTGCATATAGATTGCTGCGTCCAGGGCAACACGGCTTCGTTCCATCACGATGATATAGAAATGCATCCAGTCACTTTGTACTTACAGTCTTTCGAACAATGTGTTTGTCCAAGGCCTATAGGTATGCTCATGTACGTGTTAGAAGATTCGCGTCCTCTTGTCGTGCTGACGCGCGTCAATTAATTAGATTGAGTGCCAGCCGTTGCTTGTGCGGTAATTAAAGCCCGTTAATTTCTTCCCCGATCGGAGACAACTTGACGACGACGACGACGACGACGACACTGTATATTTGGAGTCATTTGTATATTGGCCTGAACAACTGGAATCCAATAAATTTTTAATCGTCCATGGCTGTTTTGCATGTTTGAAAAAATTTTTGTTTTTTGTTTTATCGTAATACGAAAGGGCTGAATGTTCAAAAAATACCTGAAAATGATACAATTTTATTAGTTTCTATAATGCATTTCAGAATGTTTAAATTAATGAATTCATTTAAATTATAAAACAAAATCAAAAATATCTTGACAACTGCGAGATTTCAAAAGATAGTATATATAGACTCCTTTAAAAAATTGACGACAAAAATTTTTTTTTTTTCTATAAAAAATCTTAAAACGCGTTAATTTAAATGAATTTTATTGATTTTCTATGTAAAAGTTCTTATTTGAAATTATTTGTTTTTAATAAAAAACACTTGCTCTTTGAGCCTCAATTTTATAAATACAGTGATATTTTTCGAAATTGTTGTACAGTAATGTGTTGAAATGTTGTACAGAGTAATTCAACTTTAACCCTAGATGTTTGTAAATAAAAAAAATATATTTTTTACCTGTGTATCACTTGCGAATTGACAACTTTAACTAATTTAACCTTGAGAAAAGCTCAGATTCAAGATTGAAAAAGGAGCAATCAGAGTTTCGATTGACTGACGCGAGGGCTGGAGGTGAGTAAATTGAAAAACAAGCAGAAAAATAGACGATATAATGGACAAAAATACAGTAATGGTCTATTATTACAAGCACTTTGTCGATATATAGGCGTATCTCTATCATGTAACAGCAAGTGCAACACGCTCAAGTCCATTCAATCTAATACTTCTATATAGGGGTGGCTAGTAGTAACAACCATTTGAACCTACACAGCCAAAGGGGTCGACACGGACGTGGTTAGGGGTGGTTTAATATCGGATAATTGAATCCGACCTAGCTCACCCATCTTCTCTCCCGCTTGCTCCACCAACCGGAGTGTGGCGCGCGTCCGCGAGTGAGATTCTCCATCGGGACAGTGAGAACACCTGATAAAGGACCAAATTACAGGATCAATATAGTATCTTATGAATAAGTAAAACTCCTTTTCTGTCTACCCTGAATAATCTTCCATCACTTTAATTTTCTATCTATAAGAAAAAAATGTCTATCTATAAGAAAAAAATCGATTAATAAAACATTAAAATAAATAATTAGACATTAAAAAAATACTTTTATACTTACTAAAAAAAATTGTTTGCATTAAAAATCAGTTTCAACGTTGACATTTCTGTAAAATTTAATTTTTTAAACATTTATTTTCAATTAAGAATAGAAATCAAACATAAAAATAAAATTTTCAAAAAATAGAAGCTATTAATTATTTTTCTAGCTGATCAAAAAATTTAATTTTTATGATATATGGTTGTGTATTTTTTTAATAAAAATATATTCTACAGAAAAATTCAATAAGTCACTCAATCATGTGGATATTAATATGAAAAAAAAAAAAAAAATTATTTGAATTTTATTCGTATATTCGACGTAGTTATACGAGGGGTGAAAGGTTTTTCCCTGCATCATCTGTTGAACAATTTTGAATTCAACCTTTCACACATCGTATTTTAATTAATTTTTTAATTACAAATCCGAGCGTTGCCTATCAGTTTGATGG